>VMDO01006403.1:0-29655 GCA_007922755.1 Pedetes capensis
TGAAAAATTATTTCTTTTATCATTATGTATTTTGCAATAGTAGTACTCCCATTTAGTATTTTTACCTGAATTTCTAGTTTTTCTGATAGTAGTATTTATTTTACAAATGTATTTCATTAGCATTCATTATATATTTATTCATTTTTTATTAGCTTTTTTGAGTCAACTTAGCCTATCATTTGTACTTTTTCCTCCTATATAATTTTGCATATTTTTCAATAAATCTATATAGAGAATTTCCTGCAGCTGTATTACTGTGGCATGTGATCCTGTCAGATCTTAGAAGCTAAGTAGGATTGGGCATGGTTAGTATTTGGAATGGGATACCACCTGGGAACACCAGATGCTGCAGGCTTGGGAGAAGGACTGGTACCCCATTCCCAAAAAACAATCAGTCTTTGAAAACCCTACGAAAAGTAGAGAAGTATGACAATAGTGTTTTGCTTGTTGTACATTGGGTCGCTATGCATCAGACACTGACTTGCCCACACCTAAAAACAACAATAATATAGAGAATACAGTTATATTTAAACTGATTTTCATCATGTTTGTGGGGATTTCTATTTGTCATAAATTGTCTTTATAATTTCTCAATTCTGGCCTTCCATTAACATCACAATGTATTTTGTTTTGACAGATTACTTTTTTCCTATTGGTTAATTTTAAACTCTAACATTATATACTATTCATGAAATGACTAAAGTTTTTAAGTATATCACCTTTACAAATAAGACAATGACCATGGTACATTTAAACTGCTCACTGAAATAACATCTGATATTCCAAATCTTTGTCAGTAGTTTTATTCTCAGCTCTTAAACATGAAATAATTTGGCAAAGTTTCATTTTTATAGGAATTATTATGAATATAAACATGTTTTACCAATTTATTTTTCAGACTCTTTTATGACAGCCAAAGAACCATTTTAATATGAAGCCTAGCTCAGGGACTTTGTCACACAAAGAGCTAAGTAGGGCTCATTGTACTTGAAAAATTAATATCTGCCACTGCTGGGTCTAGTCCTAGAACTCAGTAAAGATAAAAATAGTATAATCCAACCCCCCAGCACCCACTGTTACCTTTCCAAACATGTGTTTTTCTCATCCATTTTCTGTTTTGGTCTCTTCATTTGTATCTCTTGTTTTTAAGTTTGACTTTGTGTTCTTATGATGTTTGGAGTATATTTTTTCTATTATTGGCCCGTGATTGATGAAATCTCTTCAGAAATCACAATTCAATCAAAGGAAATTTGAGAACTTTATTCTCAGTCTGCCACCATTTTGCTTTTAACAAATGCTTCTTTGGCTATTTTAAAATTCAGTAGACCTAAGTGGTACTATGGATTCCAACAAGTTGCCAGGTGATATCTATGTCCCTAGTCCATGATTCACATTTTGAATAGCAATGCTTTGAACATCCACATTGATTTCTCATAGTGATGAGAATAGCAATTATAATATTCTGCTTCTTTTGTCCATTTTTGTCCAAGAACTCATTATAAACTCATCATTCTCTGAGATTACTCAAGTTTTTTTAGCCTTTTGAGGGAAGTGAATGGGTTTCTATTTATCTAACAATTAATTTTGCTGCAATGGATGGCAGATACATTTCCATTTCCTTCTTTCTTCCTTCCTTTCTTTTTCATTCTTTCTTACTTTTTAATTCTTGAAAGTTGAACCCAGGGCCTCACAAATGCTAGGAAAGCCTCCCCTACTGAGCTGCATTCCCAGGCCCCTTTTTATGTTTATTTGAGATCATGTCTTGCTAAGTTAGGCAGGCTTCCTCTGGCTTTGAACACTTGATCTTCCTGCCTTAGCCTCTCAAGTAACTAGAGATTACAATAGTATACCACTGCACCAACTTCCATTTCTATTCTTTGCAGTTCAAACCAAATCAACTTAAGTACATGACAAAATATGTTATTTTACTATTGGTAGCCTGTCTATATAAATTTTCCTGAAAAGCAATTGGAAATTGAAGTTTGGTTGCATAATATTATTCTGGTTTATGATCAGCACATGCTCTATAAGAAAGTGTTTATCTCTGAAAATAATTGACCAATGAGAAGTCCACGAGGGTCGCTATGAGTTGGACCTGACTCAATGGCACCTAACAACAATAACTTAAGAAAATGTCTTTAACATCTATAAAACCTATTTGAGAAAAATATTATACTTCTACCTATTTATTTCTATATATTTACAATAAAAATTGTATATAAAATAGTTCTAAGATTCATAATCCTTGAAGTGTTTTTATAGCTTTCTGTACTAATGAATTCAATGACTTTCATTCATATTAAGGCATTAAAATTCCATTCTCAACTCTCTTCTCTATGTCAAAGATAATTTATAGTTTTAGACATTTGCTGATATTCTACCCATTCCTCAAATAACCTATAGCTGTACAGCCTTTGTATTTGTCTTATTTCTGTGGTGGTGGTATTAAACACGGTGTTCTTATTAAAGGAATTATATTTTAATCACCAGAAGGAATGCCAAACAGATGGGAAGCAGAGGAAAGTTCTAACTATTTGCACTTCATATCCACTTCATCCTGGGAAAAATGCTTTCAATTTCATAGTAAATGGTAAGTTAACATCATATGTTTATAGTAGAAAATAAAATATATTTAGTTCTAAAGACAACAATTTTTAGTACATTATATTTTCCTACTAGCAAAAGTCTGATGTTTTTCCTAAGAAGTAATGCTTTACATAGCAAAATGCCCTTAAAGAATTCCATCAATGTCATTTGTAGACAAAAACAAGACTTCCTTCAGCATTAGTCATGCAGTGACATTGAAAACACTTTGGCTTATATATAAACATATCCATTTTATTCATTAAAGTAAAATTCCATTCGTTTTTACTCTCAATTCTGTATGTCCCTACTCTACTACAAAGTCAGTGATGCAGCAAGAGAATCTTGTCCCAAACACACATTTGCTTTTTTTTTGATCCTTTCTTGCACTGGGGCATAGAACAGCTGGTCAAGTGCAGCTACCTTCTGTGGCTACAATTCTATCTCCTGGAAATGTTGTCTCCTATTTTTATGCAAAAAAATATTTTCATTTAGACTTCTAAAATAATGTAGTAAGTTGTTGCTATAATGTAATTGAGGAGATTGTAAGAATTAGACAAACATTGCTAGAGGGCATTTGAATAATTTCATGATAGCATTGAAAATGGGCTTGCCTTCTGCTCAGAATTTATATTTGTCAGCTACCATTTTTTAAAAGACCAAGTTAATAATTCATAATTCCATCTAGCATCTTTTTCAAATAATTAGTATTATTTAAATATATATATACATACATACATACATATATATATATATATATATATTTGGTTTATTCAGAATTAATGTGTTAGGATTTCTAGTTTTGTATACAAGAAAAAACATTGATAGATTGGAGTTCAGGAATAAAATGAAGATAAAAGACAAAAAATTGTAAATAGCTCTGCATGTTTAATAATTAATAAAATCTAGTTTAAGATTTTTAGTATATATTTTGTATGAATTTCAGCAATATATATTTTCTAGTTGAAAGTTTTTGTTAGAGATAATTTTGAGTTTGTTTTGCATAGAGCAAAATCACCATTTTTTTCTTTTTCTTTTTCTTTTCTTTTTCTTTTTCTTTTTTTTTTTTTTTTTTTTTTTTTTTTTTTTTTTTTTTTTTTTTTTTTTTTTTTTTTTTTTTTTTTTTTTTTTTTTTTTTTTTTTTTTTTTTTTTTTTTTTTTCGGTCCTGGGTTGTTAGACCCAGGGCCTCGCGCTTGCATGCTCTGCAAGTGCTGGTTTGAGGCAGCGTCTAGCTAAATTACGCAGACTGCCTCTGGTCTGGAATTTGCGATCCTCCCGCCTCCGCCTCCCAAACTGCTGGGATTATAGGCGTGCGCCACCGCGCCGGGCAAAATCACCGTTTTTAATGAATACTTTGGTAACCTGTTCCTTTGAAAATCACACTTCTATTGCACAAATGAAGTATATTTTATTAATGTATTTATTGATTTTGATTTCCCAAGAGCCAAAGGTGAAACAAAAATTTTTAAAAAGACTGAATGAATTCATATAAATTTTCCCCAAATCAACAAATTTAGACTTCATGCTCACTTGAATTTTCTCTATAAAGCTTTGATATTTCAAAATATTGAATATTTCAAACTGCAGGCATTTCGCTCTCTCTGCTTCCTGGCTGATGTGATGTGAATTACTTTACTCCACTATGCCCTACCCCCCATGATGGACTGAAACCTCTGAAACTTTATCTTTTAATAGATTAACAATAATAAATATTGGGCTTCTAGTGTAAGATGGCAGACTAAAGGCAGCCTCTGTGTGACCTGGTATAAGGAGAGTCAGAAAAGGATGGTGTCATCTCTACTCCAAAGAAGAGAAGTTCTAGAAAACACAGAAACTGCAGAGGAGATTGTGGGATGGTCCCAGTGTGCCCAACTGAGTTGAGTAGTGTGAAGGAGTGTGTAGGACATATCTCCAGCCAGGTTTCCCTGTGGGGAAGGGCAATTGTTGCCCTCACGCAAAGAGTCAAGCTGGACAGCCTTGGTTGTCATACTGGCAGTCCCAGAGGACATGTCCACAGTCCTTGAAGACCCTGAACTCTTCAGGGAATTTGGTGAGACAGTGGCTCTTCTTAATGGAGGGATCAACATTGGAAAAGAGATTTATTTTCTCACTCTCCATGTCTCAGAGGGCCATGAACCAGTGTTATCTTGTGAGGAAAACTCTTATGTGAAAATGGGCTCTTCTGAGGGATCTGTAAACAAGAATAATCACTGGCAGAGAACCTGGGGTTAATCTCCCACAGTCCCAGCATGAGTCAGAGTTGCAGTAGGTAGTTATAGTGAGGAGGAAGGTGGGATACTGACAAACTGAGAGGTTTGGGAGACAGGAGATTGGGAAAAGTGGGCTGTTGACTTCATCTCCTAAGGGGAACTCTGGAGACTGTCAACTCTTAGCCATGGTCAGATAAAAAGACTCCTTCAACTGACTACTACTTTCACCTATCAGATTCCAATATCAGAGGCTACAGAAAGCAGCTTCTCCGGTACTTTCTTCTCCTTCTCCTCCTCCTTTTTTTCTTCTCCTTCTCCTCCTCCTTCTTTTTTTCTTCTCCTTCTCCTTGTCGTTTCCTACTTTTCCTTCTTCCCTTCCTCCTCCTCTTTTGTCTCCTCCTCCTCCTCCACTTCCTCCTCCTCCTCCTCTTTCCTTTTTCTGTGCTGGGGATCTAACCCACGGCTTTGCATGGGGCAAGTGCTGTACCCCTCTGCAGTACCTCTGGCCCTTTTCTTATTTTTGCTTTGAGACAGGATCTCCTTGAATCATGCAGTCTCCTCTGGCCTGGGGCTCAAAATCTTCCCACTTCATCATCTCAAAAGGCTGGTGTCGCAAGGGTGGCAACAGAGTCTCTGGCTCTTACTTTTTATTGTTTTCTTTTGTTCCCTCTTTTCAGTGTTAATTTTTGTTTCCTCAATTTTTTTACAAATGTAATTTTTATCTTCCTTTTAAGTTTTTTTATCTTTTGTTGCCTGTGTATCTCTCTCTTTCTACTTACTATACTTTTATTATTTTTACAATACTTTTAAAAATAAATCTTTTAGGCTTTAGACTTTTTGCTACTTATTGCAGTGCTTATTTTACCTAACTCTGTTTATACATTTTTTCTTTAACATGCAATTAGTTTTTTAAAAATCTTTTGTTCTTTTCTCTTCCTCTTCTTAACATTCATTTCTTTTCAAGATCCTCTTTTTCTTTTCTCTTACTTAACCCTTTTGGTATCCTTCTCTCCTTTCTCTGTCTCCTTAGGCAACTACTATTTTTATCTTCACCCTAAATGCTTTGTAACTTCATAGTTTTCTCTATATTATTGTTGCCATTTTCTGTTCTATGGTCATTCGTGGTACAGTAATTGGCTTTTAGGGATTTTAACTGTATTTCTATTTTGGGCTTGGTCAGGTATTGTACCTGTTAGTTTGTCTTCTCCTCTGGGATTGAGTTCTCAAGAAAAAAACACTCACTAAGAAACCACCCCTCTAAAATGGGAAGAGGTACCCTACAGATGCACAAATCACAAAGCAGAAACATGGAAATCACACAAGAAACATGGAAAAGCAGGACAACATATCTCCTCCAAAAGACCATAATTCTTTAATTATTGAATTCAAATATTCTGAAATCATTGAAATGTCAGAAAAATAATTTAAAAGTCCACTTGTAAAAGCAATCAATGATTTCAAACAGGACACAAATGAGCAAATGTATGAAGTAAGGAAATCCATATAAGACCTAGGTCAGAAAGACAACAATGTAGAAGACAAAGTCAGCAAAATTGATGAGAAATTCAGAAAAGAAATTAAGATTTTTTTAAAAAAGGAGAAATGTTGGAATTGAAGTCGTCAATAAATCAAATAAAAAATACAGTGCAAAGCAGCACCCTTATACTGAGTCAAGCAGAAAACAGAATGCCAAGGATAGAAGACAAGGTTGAAGAAATATTACAGACATCAACAAAGAAAAAAAAGTAATAGAACATGAACATAACTTTCAAAAACTCTGGGATATAATTAAGAGGCCAAAAATAAGAATCCAGGGGGTAGAAATAGGACTTGAGATAAAAACTATAGAAATGAAATGTTTAGCATCAATAAAACAAAAACCAACAAATGCTGGTGAAGGTGAAGGGTGAAAATTATTCTAGTACACTGCTGGTGGGAATGCAGGTTGATGGAAATCATTATGTGGGGTATTCAAAAAACTAAAAACAAAATTACCATATGATCTTGCTACACCAATACTGAGTATATATCTGAAGGAACATGAATCAATATGCCATAGACACCTGCTGATCCATGTTTATAGCATCATTTTACAATAGTGAAGATATGCAATCAACCTAGGCATTCATCAACACATGGACTGGATAAAGAAACTGTGATTCAGTTTTATTCAGCTGTAAAGAGGAATAAAATTATGGCTTTTTTTTCTGGAAAAAGAATGAAACTAGAAATCATTATTTTAAGCAAAATAAAACAGATCCAGAAAGACAAACATCACCTGCTTTTTCTCATATGTGGATGGTATATTTCAATATATATTTGATATCAAAATATACAGCTCATGAAAGTAAAAGGGATTTATGTAAGGAGACATAATGGACTGAAGGGAAAGGGGGGCAAGAAGTTAGGGTAAGAGGAGAAAGGAAAGGAAATATATATTTTTGCGCTTAAGGAAAAATATGGATAGAGATAGACATAGATAGATAGATGACAGAGATATGGACACAAATAAGATATGCAAGTAGAAAGGAAATCATATATGTGGATGAAGGAGATGGGGAGGGGGATCATGAAAGTTTAATTGGGTGGTGACTATGAACAATATACAATAATATCCATGTATGTTGTTTTTAGGTGCCATCGAGTCATATACAACTCATAGTGACCCTCATACGGTTTCCAAAGGCTGTTTCAAGATTGCCTCGGGAATGGATTGCTACATCCTTGTCCCATTTTTGTGGTGCTGGGAATCGAACCCGGGACCTCAGAGACTGCAGAGTAGCACTCTGCCAACTGAGCTAAATCCCAACCCAGTATGCATGTATAGAAATGTCATAATGAGACTCATTAAGTTGGATACGAATAATTACCTATCAAATAAGATTACTGGGGGAAAACACAAAATATATGATAGTCTAGTATCCTATTTACTACTTATGGAATTAGGTTGATGGATGATTATGCAGTTTACATTTAGACCAATTAAATGATGGTTACCAGTATTTTTAACTACAGGAGACTTAAAAATGCCTGGAATTTTTGTCTTTCAATAATACTAATGAAAACTGGCCTGTTTTTAGAAAGAATTATAATCTATTGCTACACTTGGTAGAGCTTCCTTAACCTAATTTAATGAAAAGATAAGGGGAAAAGGTGGAGAAAGTGAATAATCACAAAATCCAAAGTTCTGCAAGGGGCTGGGATTTAGCTCAGTTGGTAGAGCACTGCGCTGTAGTCTCTGATGTCCTGAGTTCTATTCCCAGCACCGCAAATGGGAGAAGGACCTGGCAATCCACTCCGAAGGCAATCCCGAAACAGTCAGCCTTTGAAAACCCTATGAGGGTTGCTATGAGTCGGATACCAACTTGACGGTTCCTAACAATAACAATAACAAAGTTCTGCAAAACTGTGTGATGCTCCTGGAATAAATTGAGCTTCAGAAGTCTCTATGTTCAAGCACCCTGAGGAGAAACTCCTTGTTGATTTATGACCATGTAGGATAGATATAAGAGCAACTGAAATATCATTATAGGTCACAGATAAATAAGGGCAGATATTGCTGCATACCAGTATTTCTTACAATTAAAGCACTGAAAACAATCCAACATGTTGAACAATAAATAATTAAAGTTGAATCAGAAAATATCAGAGTAGACAGCACCACAAACTCATTTTTCTTATTTAAAGGTATGGATTTGGACAACTTTTGTGAAGATTCTTGAACAAGAGAGTTCTAAAAGTATGTTTTTGTATACAATCTCTCAAGAAATATTTACAGCATTAACAAACATGTCAAGTTATAAAGGAATAATTGCTTCATATAGAAAGGTTTATCCAAGGTGCTCGACATAAAAATTGGAAATGCTATAATTTAATCCCCAAATTCAGATTTCCCTTATTTCTATCCCATTAAGTTATTTTTGAGGAAAGAGTTACTGAACATAATTGGAAGAAGTGAAAAGAAAAAAGAGAAGAAGGCATGAAGTATAGCAGTTTTCCTCTATAGAAGTCGAAAAGTAGAATTAAAGCCTCCAGTAAACAACTCCACCTACAGCAATGAACCTCAGGAAATGAGAGCTCAGACAGAGAGTTCTGATAATGTCAGGTTTTGCAAACAGTTGATAGGGTGATCTGCTTTAGTAAATATTTTAATTATGCTTAACAATAAAATAATGAAAATTAATCTAATAACTTCTCTTTCATCCTACAGCCACGCTAGCCAATATAGAAGCCATCAGCCATGTGTGGATTTTGAGTACTTAAAATGTAACTAATTTGAATTGAGATGTGCTAAATATATACTTCATTAAAAAGATTAGTATTAGAAAGGAAATCTCTTATTGACTTGATATTTTATATTGATTGCATAGTGAAATTATGTTTTATTATATTAGTTGAACTATATGGTTAAAACTACTATCATTGTTTCTTATTTCTACAATGTGGTAGCAGAAGGTTGAAAATTACACACATGGCTAACATTTGTGGCTGAGGTTAAATTTATATTGGGTAGTACATTCGCTGTAACCAACTCTCTTGAAAAGATCACCACATACAAAAGTGCCATCCATACTCAATATTTTCCTGATCAACCTATTTCTTTTTTATAACTTTATCCCATAAATTATAGACATATTTTGAGTATTCACTTCCCAGGGGCAAGAACAATTCCTTTATTTCAAACCAATTAAGATGTTAAAAGGTGAATATTTAGTGCTTTCTCAATCAGAATCAAGTATTAGTAAGCAATTGAGTTACTAGGAGAGAAAAGAAAAGAGCAGACTTTTTGTCAAAGAGTATATATTTTAGAGGAGGAGACAGAAATTAAGCAACATTAATTAAAACAACCATCTGAATTTGGTGCTACAGAGAAGCCCAAAGTCTTTTGCTCTAGATATGAGGGGAACCTAACCTAGACAATGTGCCTATTCTGTTACCAAGTAAAAAGGTTTCAATATGAAAGATACTAATTTTCAAAGGAAGTAAAAGAAAAAATTATTTTAAAGAAAATCAGAACGTCTTTGGCCAATAAGCTTAGTATCTAATACACAATGTGTTAGCATTTAACATAGTTTAGGAATTTTGAGAAGTATGAGTAATAACAAAATGTTTATGGCAACCAATTGTTAGGTGCTGTCGAGTAGGGTCCAACGCATAGCAACCCTATGTACAACAGAATGAAATACTCCAGTACACTGTGTCATACCTGGCACCATGTCAGTGCTTGTGTGCTATTCCTAGGGTTTTCAATGGCTAATTATATCAGGATTGTTTTGGGACTTGGCTTCTTCTACAGTTTTTGCAGTGCTGGGGATTGAACCCAGGGCCTCAGAGTATGCAGAGTAAGCACTTTAAAAACTGAATTAACTCTACCCTGACTGGCAATCAATTAGTTAGTTTTAATAATTCAAAAATTTATACATTATGCTTTTCTAGGAAAGGTCTCCAAAAAATGTGTAATCTTAAGAAGAGTAAAATAATCTTTGGTAAGAATGAATATTGGAACTTATAAGCATTTGATTTTTGAAAGAGAGGTTTGATTAACATAAAATGAATAATCAATGTATGAGGTATATACTTTATACAAAATGTCAATTATCTCAATCACTCTACACATAATATATATTTCTCATTTAATGGATTCAAAGCCTGAGGTTTAGTAAGATTAAAAACTTACTTGTGATTGTATAAGTAGGAACCAACACCAAATTTCTTGTAACTGATTCAAAAGGCAAAGTACATGAGTAAGAAATTGGCTTTTGATTATGTCAATATATACATTTCATTTGTTGAGAAAACTATGAAAATAAATAATATTGTATCTACTCAGGGAAAATTTTATCTCAAAGCCAATTGCACATAATCACAGATTAATAGTGTCTAATTTTTGCCTATGTACAATAATCATGAAATCTAGAAAAATAAATGTTATTATTACCTTTCTTTATAGATTTTACACATTTATTATGTCTTTTGGGGTATTTTAAAGATGAACATTCTTTCCTGGTAAAAATCAAAAAAACATTGTCTAAGGTGGCATTTTTCAGACTCATTTTCTGGAATTCATAAAAATGTTAATGCACCACATTCATTTCAGTTTTGAAAATTACATTGGACTGTATGCTGCTAGTGAGGAAGAACACATTGGAAAAATCTCATATTGTAATTTAACATCAATAAATATACATTTTATGTATACTAAACCTATGTTTCAAATGTTATCTATTACTTTATTTTTCAAAGATAAAGACAACTTTGCCTCTATACAACTAAGGTGTTCATTACCTCTTCATAGTCCCCAAAATGTATCTGTACTGCTTTTGCTATAAGTATTTTTACCATGCCTGCAGCTGTAACCCTGTGGCATCCGATCCCGTCAGATCTCGGAAGCTAAGCAGGGTCGTGCCTGGTTAGTACCTGGATGGGAGACCACCTGGGAACACCAGAAGCTGTAGGCTGGGAGAAGGACCTGGCAACCCCCTCCCAAAAATCAATCCGCCATTGAAAACCCTATGAACAGCAGAGAAGCACTGACAATAGTGTTTCCCCTGTTGTACAGAGGGTCGCTATGAGTCGGATACCGATTCGACGGCACCTAACAACAACAATTTTTACCATACATTATATTTGTATTTTTGTTTATTCCTTCCGTGTTATTTATCCTTTGCTATCAAACTGCAATATGGATGAGCTGGTAATTTATCAGTTAACAATAACCAAGATAGACCAATAGGCCTTTATTTATTTTTGTCCCCCTTCACCAGAAGGTATAATCTGGATCTCCGATATTTAAAATATCAACAGGCAATGTAGAAAATGTGGAATAGGTACTTGTTGCACAAATGAGATTGAGAGAAAGAAAGGATAGGGGGAGGGAGAAACAGAAAGACAGAGAGCGAGCGAGAGAGATTGAGACAGCAAGAGGAAAGGAAGAGGGAGTTTGGTTCAAACCCAGGATCTCACTCTATATACAGGTTCCTCACCTCTTTCAGGCTAGGATTTAGCTCAGTTGGTAGTGCGCTGTGATACAGTCTCTGAGGCCCCGAGTTCAATTCCCAGCACCACAAAAATGGGAGAAGGACCTGGCAATTCACTCCCAAGGCAATCCCAAAACAGTCAGCCATTGAAAACCCTACAAGTGTCGCTATGAGTCGGATACCGACTCGAGGGCACCTAACAACAACAACACCTTTTTCACTGGTCTCTCTTCCTAGCCCTTAAGTATTTTGGAAATATTTATCTGACTTTTATTCTCCTACTTAAAAAATGGATCCCCATTAGTTAGAAGATGTAATCCCTAGCTCTTAATTCTGACACGAAGACAAATCATTCTCCCGTTTGCTTCTGCTCATTTCATTTCTCTCAATCCATATTAATGGTCCTAGTAATTTGAGATTCTGACCTCTTTTAAATGATTATTACAAAATGAGGACACACATTTTTACATCCATATGATGTTTTCAGCCCAAAATGTCTTTTCCTGTCTTGTTCATCCTGAAAAGCCTCCACTTACCATTCAATATCCAGCTCAGTTGTTACCTTCTTGGGTGCTTCATTGTAGTATGATAAATATACACCTGTTTTCTCTGAAGGCCCTTAGATTTCTGTTCATATTTTTTTTATTTTTATCAATTAACACATTGCATTGTACTGTCATAATAGTGTATGTATACTATATGAAGCATTGAAAACATTGAAGATTATGTTTTTATCCTATCTTTAAAAATGTTATAACTAAGCGCCTGACATATAGTTTGGGTTCAATACATTTTTGCCAATGGTGTAATAAAAATGTCTCCAAGATTTCAAAAAGTATTTCCAGGTTCAACTATAAAAGCTTTTCTTTTATCAACAAGCCATAGTTCACTTTGAAACTAAAATCACAAGAAAAAGGCATATCTTTTTTCAAAAAGGAAAGTATTATTGTAATAAAAATTAAATCAGACTATCAGTGTTACATACTCACCAAAGCCCAGTAGAAGCTTTGGTGTGCACCTGTAATCCCAGGGACTCAGGAGGCTGAAGCAGGAGGATTTCAGGTTCCAGGCCAGAGGCAGCCAGTGTAATTTAGAGAGACCCTATTTCAAAAATAAAAGATAAAAAGGACCTGGGAATGCTATCAAGTGGAGGAGCGCTTGCCTAGCCTGTGTAAGACACTAGGGTCAACTGCTAGTACCGCAAAACAAACAAAAAATACAAAAATCAAAAACTGAAAAGCTTTATTAGAATAAATGTTCTCCTAATACTGTCCAAAAGAACCATGATAACATTTTCTATACATTGGCAATACATATAGTATTTATACATAAATGATATTGTGTTCATCTAATTATCAATCAATTTACTAAGTGGCAATGTGTCTAATGTGAAATATAGACTCGATCAAATGTTGATCTTTGTGTGAGAAGGTGTGGAAGTTGCAGAAGGTTGAGGAAAGTCCTGTGTGTCTGTAGTGGCATGGGGAAAATGGGAGTGAAGGAAAAAAAAGATGAGTGTAAAGAGGCTTGAGATTGCATATGATAAATTTTATGAGTTGGGTAAATCATTATAGTGGTACTCTAATGATGGCAAGATTGTAAAATATTTTAAGCATGTTTGTGGAAATCCATTTATTAAGATGTTTGTTCAATAATGACCAGAAATGAATAAGCATTAATAAATTGGGGTCTCTTAGGAAAGTATTGCAGGAATCTAGGGAAACAAGGATGGTGGTTTTGACTAATGATGTGGCTGTGAGGATGGAAGTAACTGGAATCTAATGGATAAAAGGATAAAATTCATAGAACTTTCTAATATGTTGGATTCAAGGCATATAAGAGTGATTTGTCAGTTTAAGAAAAATGTCATTAACTTGGAATGAGAAGGGAGAGAGAGAAATTAAAAAATGAATTGACTTCATATGTTTAAATCAATTGGATGTTATCGCAGCAAGTCAATTTTTAAAAATATGAATACATAGTTTGGATCCCTCTTATGGGATATAAGGGCAGGTGTTTTTGTGAATAGCGCATTGATTCTGGGAATATTAACATTTGAATTGCACCCAAATTAGGACATTGGAATCTAAGCTAGAAGTCTAAAAATCTTGGAGATTCCAGGACCTCCTGGTATTTTATTGACACTCTTCTATATCATAATCCTGATGTACTGACATTGGGGAAAGTATCTCTGATACAATCAGTGAAACTCCCTAGTGTTTAGAAGCCTCACGCAGGCAACTATTGTGTGTTATTCTCACATCAAGTGTTCACCCTTTAAAGGCTACATCTACACTTTTGATATATGTTGTCTCCAGTTACACCACTATGTTAGTAAGCAAACCTGATTCTTCTATTCATCACACGAAACAGTCTGCATAGCCATCCTGAAGCCACTAGACCACTTCTTTGAATTTGGCAACTCCCTAAATGTTCGGCAACTCCCAGCAACAAGCACTGTATTGAAATATGTATTCCGGAAAGCAGAAGGTTGGCTCTTACCCCGTGGGCTGGCTTATTTTAGACTGCAGTGTTACAGCAGAAGAGACTACCTCTACAGTGTCAAACCATCATGGTAATATTCGGCTTTTCTCCATGTCCCTTCAGTCTCTGCCTCTCAAGGAGCCCGCCTTGTACCATCTGCACGTCTAAGGAAAGCCAAAGGGATGAAATGCTCCAAATTCTTTGGCTGAATAGTGAACTTCCTTTCCAACATCCCTATGGTTCTGTTGTGATTTCTCAGTGGTGAATTTTTGTTAACAATAAATTTTGCCCCATGCTGTGCTACACACTGGCAATTACAGCAACTTGGGTTGCTTAGGCAGAAGGATCATGAGTTCAAGGCCAGAGGCAGCCTGTGCAATTTAGCAAGAACCTGGCTCAAAAAACATAAAAAACGCTGAGGGTGTGGCTTAGTTATACAGAACATGCCAAGCAAAAGTGTTAGAATTATTTTGAACCTTCATCATGGCTGAAATATCTCAGACAAAACTTAAATATTTTAGTAACTTTACATAATCAATATTTTGTATGGTTTTTTTTTTTGCATTAATAGGGAGCACTGAATATAGGACCTTGCACATGTTAGCAGGTGCTGTACCACTAAGCTACACCCCTAACCACCCTCCCACATACCTGTTTTCATTTTTTACTGAGACAGGGTCTTGCTAAATTATGCAGGCTCACTGTCTTCAAACTTGCAATCCTCCTGTCTCATCCTCTGGAGTCACTGGGATTATAAGCATGCACCCTGGCACCTGCTATTTTTCTTCTCTACGCATAATCTAACTTTAGTAAAGAAGTTATATTATGGAGTAAAGTATCATTTCAGAAAAAATTACAAGTGCTTCATGATGCTATAAATGTTAACTCCATTCCTATGAACCACACCAACATGTTTAGTAGATTTTCAACTTAACTTTTTCTTACTTGGCTTTAATTATGAAAGTGAACATGAATATGGCAGTGCATTTAAAGCTTAAGATATCTGATTGTAGATTGAGAGGAACAGGCCACACGTACATCTCAGAGTGCTGACACTACTATTACTTGGCATTCTTACTGAGAAAGTCATTTCAGATTCTGAAATATTTTGAACTGATTGCATTTGTTTATAATAATTATTATACAGCATGGCAAATTTTATACAGTAATTAGAACTACATTTGGTGGTTTTAGATGGGAAAATCACTGTGTATATTAGTTTTCTCTGTGTGTTATATAAATATCTCAGGTTGCTGCCTCATACGTTGCATGAATTTCTAAAGGGATAAATAATATACTTTCAAAGCAGATAGAAAGCTACCACTGTTCAATTCAATCCCATGTGTTCGATATAAAATTATTGATATATCTTAATTAGCTTATTAGTTTTCTTTTGATCTGATCAATTCTTTAAGAAAACATTTCAGTCAACTCTTATGTTAATGTGTATTTACAAATTATTCTTCATGAAAAAACAGAACGTATCCATGGAACTGGAAGTCCAAGGAATAAGAAAAAAGTTTGTATCTCTGTCTTATGTTTTTATGATATTTTCATATGTAGTCTCTTATTTGTATGTTTTCTCACTGACTATGTGAAGTTTTAATTCCATCATGCTGTTCATGAGCTGAGTTTGACTTATGTGATCACATTTAGCTCTGCCATTGTGAAAGTACTTCCTCAACACCTTGATTAATTCATATCTCTTAGTTCAATTTGTTCTCCCTTCTAGTATTGAATCAATATGTAACATGAGATTAAAACACTAAAATATGTCTTTTCATATATCTTGTGAATGGCTAGTGTTTTTGTGAAGATTCATCTTGTTCTTTTTCAGTTGAAGTGACTAATGTTACCTTAAAGAGAAGGTGCCCTGAAACAAGGAATGGCAAATCTATATGTCCTGAATAGGATACAAAATTTTGAGTATTGGTCAATGCTGAACATGTGTTTACTCTATGACATGGACATTCCAATTCTTGGAATTTAGCTAACAGAAATGTGTGCATATGTTCAGTATAGGTATATACATGTATGTTATAGTAGCATCAGTATTTGAAATGGGTAAAAACTGGAAACTACCCAAACCCTTATCTATAATAGAAATGTGTACAAATTGGAACTGAGTCACTAAGTGGAATATTATACACCAATGATTATGAACAAATTACAACTATATACATCAATCTCACATGCAGAATTTTGAAAAAGCTGATATAAGTAAGTAAAATTTATCTTCTCATTAATACAAAGTTCAAAGACAAATAAAGCCCATCTTTGATGACAGATGTCAGGATAGGGGGTACCTTTAGAGGTAGAAATTACAAGGTTCGAAGTGGACATGCGAAGAGCTTATCAAATGCTAGAAATGTTATTTACTGAGTTGATACAAAAATGTATTAAGTTTAGCAAAATTCATTGTCCATATATGTATTATAGGGGCCCATTTGTTTTTCATATAACAAATGGTAGAATTAGTAATCATAGTAGGTTTTAATGCCTGTAGGCTCTCACAAGACATGCTGAAAAAGCAGACAAAAATTTTTTAATTATTTAAAAATGTAATAAAGAACATAATAATCTTATCCTTCCTTTCCCTTCCTTCCTTTCTTTCTTCCTTCCTTCCTTCCTTTCTATTGCATTAGCCATAGTCATTAATAATTAATATACCTGTATATTCTTAAATGTAATGTGTACACTTTCAACAGTTTTAGAGTGCTACAAAATCCAATGTGGATTAGCATCATATGTATATTTGATCTGCACTAGAACTCTCACCCAGAACTTGAGGACAAATCCAGTTTGAGGACTAATCCACATCTGATTTTGGAGCTCTCTAAAATTGTTGAAAGGGCATTTTTGTATTCAATAATATATGGTATATGTGCTAAGGAGTATGAATAATACAAGTTAAATATGGTATATTATATATAGATAGAGACATTAACCATTGTAAGGAATTGTTTCATGTGATTATGAAATCTAAAGACACAATCTGCCATCAGCAATATGGACACCCAGAGAAACTGTTGGCATAGTTTCAGTCCAACTCTGAGTTGTATAAAAACAATAATGGTTAAAATTGCTAGTGACTTCGCAAGAATATAGACAGTGTCACCAAATTGTACTTGTAATCACTATGTTACTTAGTAATGTGAGCTCAATGCAAAATAAAACAAAAAGTCTGTTTCTTTTTAAAAATGTCTTTGATAAATTCTTTAATATATTATCCACTTAATTACTCTTTTAATGTACTTACATGACAAATGAAAATACTCACATAGTACTTCTGTCACAAACTGAATTATAATGGCAGATTCCAGGATAAAAAAGTCTTGTAATTAGTTGTTTGAAAGCTGAGATAACTGCTCTTTTTCATTAATAGAACAGCATTCTTACCTAAAAGAAAGAAATGAACAGAGCAAGTTCAACACTTGAAGTGAAACCATTTATAGTATTGCCAATGATAAACTTTGAGTTTTCATTAGAAAGTCTAAAATTTGGAAACTTATCTCCACCACCATGCTTGAAATTTTCTCAATACTCAAAGATTCCTGATGAGATTGGTTGTTATACGTTCTAATATTATGAAATGAAATGTGTCAACATTTATAAGATAGGCGTAGACTAATATTTTTAAACAATCAATTCATGTTGCCACAAAACCAGGCATAAGTGAAAGATCCATTTAAATGTTAAGATAAATCAATGGATGTTAATGGAAAAGAATAGGAAAATATTCACTAAAATGGTTTCTGATCCCAAGATACAATTAATCTTCAAAAAATTCTTATCAGCTTTTTGTGTAATATTAGTGAACAATACTCACAAACCTAAAAGGCCAATAAAATGCTCTTTCCTTTGCTTTCCAAGAATGTATTTATGAGAAGCCAGAATATCTTCATAGACCCCAACAGAAAAAACATATTGCAACCAATTGAAAGCAGAAGTTATAGGAATACAGCTGCCTTCCACTAGTATAGAAATTAAACATACATGAGAAAATACATGTTTTTTCTCACTAAACATTTTTTATCCCGTTAAAATATTCTTTTTACTAATTTTATCTATTTTTTACATACTTATAAAATTAGCCATGAGTTGGATACTGACTTGATAGCACCTAACAACATAAAATTAGCATCTTTACTATTCTTAAGTGTATAATTCACTGGAATTCAATATTTTCAAATCTTGTGTAACCTGTACCATCATCCTTCTCCATAAATCTTTTCATTTTTCAAAACTGAAACTTTATACCCATTAAAAAATAAGTCCTCCTCCTTCCTCCCCCTAGCCCCTAGCAACTATCATACTATTTTCTGTGTCTATAATTTATCTATAATTGAATATTACAGTATTTGAGACTGACTTATTTTTCTTAACAAAATATCTTCAAAGTTTATATTCATTGTTGCATATGTCAGAATTTTCTTCCATTTTCAGAACTGAACAATACTCCATTATACACCACATTTTCTTATGCATTCATTTATCAATGTATACAAGGGTTGCTTCCACATTTTGGCTATTGTGAATAGTGTTGCTACGCACATGGGCCTACAAATAGCTCTTTGATCCCAGAATGGACTTTGTGGATCATATGCTTATTCTATGATTAGTTTTGTTGATAAACTGTTTTACTGTTTTCCACAGCTGCCAACCATTTTACATTCCCACCAACAGTGCATGGGTCACCAATTTCTCATCCCAGCAACATTTGTTACTTTCTGGTGCTTTGTTTGTTTGTTTGTTTGTTTTCCTAATAGTAGCCATCCTAGTGAGAATGGGGAATAGCTATGATTTCCATAATGATCATTTCACTAAACTTTTGGAAATATTGTTACTTGTCCAGTACTGTGGAGCTGTCAGGTGGCAAGGTAGTCGATTAGCACAATTGTTCAATTTGAAGAAAACCATCAATACTTCATTGTCTTAGAACAACAGTGCAGGCAAAATCAGAAGAAAAAGTTCCATCTCCCCTAAATTTTGTTATTTGCAGAATGGCACTGGAGGAGAAACAGATGATATGCTGCACAGTTTGGTGGCAGGAGTTGTTGGCCTACTGCCAGGAAGCCCCAAAGAAAGGATCCTGCCTTTCAGTGGACCCAAGAGGACATGGACATGGCATAAGGGAAAGATTATTGTTGTTTGGTGCCCTCAAATTGGGTTTGACTCATAACAACCATCATAGAATTTTCAGTGGCTGAATGTTTCAGGATTGTTTCAGGAGTAGGTTGCCACATCCTTCTCCTGTTTTTGTGGAGCTGGAAATCAAACATAGGGCGTCAGAAAGGGCAAAACAGCACTCTACCAATTGAGCTTGGGGAGGGTTATTCTCATTGTTGTTAGGTGCCCTTGAGTCCGGTCTGATTTATAGAGACCCTAAAAAGGTTCTCAAGGGCTGATTTTGTGAAGATTGATTCAAGACTAGATTACCACATCCTTCTGCCATAAGGGAAGAGTTGTTGTTAGGTGCTGTGGAGTCAGGTCTGACTCATAGTGACCCTTATAGGGTTTTCAATGGCTGATTGTTTTGGGATTGCTTAGGGAGTGGATTGCCATGTCCTTCTCCTGTTTTTGTGGTGCTGGAGATTGAACCTGGATCCTCAGAGAGTACAGAGGAGCACTTACCAACTGAGCCAAACCCCAGCCCTTACAGGAAGGGTAGAAGTTAAAAAGTACTAAGTCAGAGTAGAGAAAATTACCTTAAACACATCTTTTCCACACTTATAAGGAGGTTTTAGGACCAGCACACAAAGTAGAGATCCAGAGATGCCTGGAACAAAACTAGTCAAGGTTGGAAGGGCAGACTTTCTCTGTAATTCCATCTAAAAAGCTGTGACGCACAGACTGTGCACCAATCAGGTGTGTCAAGGGAAGTGTTCTCCCAGGAGGTCTACCAAAGCCTTGTCAGGCCTAACAGTCAGCCTGAATAACCATACACAGGAGGTTTTCCTAGAGCCAGATTCCTTAGATATCCCCCTTGACCCTCAGGCCTTGAGAAAGCAACATAGGCTACTCTGTCACTGACTTATATGAGAAAGATCATAACCAATTAATCAGTCTGAGGCAATAGCTAACCAAGGTCACACAGTCACTTCAAACAGAATCATACCTCCTTGGAAAATTAAAGGTAGCCATAAGGTCCAAACACTGTCAAGCCAGGAAAAGATATCTCATAGCCCACTATGGTGTACTTGGCCAGAAGACCCTCTGTCCAAGCTTTGTTGTGGAATGCTCTACTTTAGTACTTTCATTGGTTCAGTGTAATACAAGTTGTTGGCATTTGAAAAAAGAAGGTGGCTAACAGGAGTCAATGAGTATGCAGTTCTCTAACATTACTTTGGCTAAATAGGTGAGATTGGTCTGTGTCTCCAAGGCTGAGATTGTATCATTGATGACTTCAGTGAAGGGTAAAGACAAATTTCTTGAAACACTTTTACATCTTTCACTCTACCAGTAGGAATAACCACCCAGAATGTACACATGACCAGAGAGTTCATAATGCTATTTGGAGACTTCCCTGAGAAACTGTGTCCATCGGTTTCAGAGACTCTGATCCACTTTATATATGCTCAATGGACAAAAGGGGGATCTTTTGAACAATTAGAAATATCTCTTTAATGTCTTCTGTACACATGTTGCATTGGCAGGGGGAAGACACCTGAAACTGTTATTTTGTTGGTGTTGTTTTTAATAAACTAAATACTACAAGAGTGGGAGGCAATACAGTGTTGAGAGTGTAAGAATAGCTGACTATGACTTGGGTCATCCAGCTAGAAATCTCTTTCAATGGATAAAGTCCTTAACAGGTATACCTGTGGTGAGGACCAAGGTAAAGGTAAAAGATAACACCACTGTGGCCCAAAAACCTTTGCGGTGGATGCCATTCTCCTCTTCAGGTCTTTGAGTTTTCCCAATCTCTGACATGAGAAAGCTGGTGTTTAGGAAAGCATCAGAGTTCAATAGAGGCATCCTCTGGACTCCAGATTAGTAAAGTTGGGGTCCTTGAGGTACCAGAAAATTTCATGGTTAGAGAAATACGGTAATTAGAATCACTGCTAATTAATTAGTGTTCAATTGCACAGCAGTCATGCAAAAGAAATGTGATATGTTTATTTATAGTAGTCAGGTAAAGAGTAACAATTTATAAAATAGGATGATTGATGACATATCTAACAGCTTATTAAATTCAAGGTGGTAACAACTCATTGGGACAGGTATATCAAGAATTTTGATGAGGCAGATGGTACATGAGCTAACTTCTTCTTTCCACCTCTCCCACACTAGGTCTCTCTAGTTAAAAGATGCTCATATCCTCTCTCTCAAGGAGTACTCTCTTTTATTGTTACGTGGGCAATCTTTTCTATATTGTAAACAAGTATAATGTCCCTGATCTAACCACCCATGGCTGTAAGCCACCCTTTATGATTGCGTCCTGTTGTGGTTCAATAAATGTTTTCCATTTTAAAAAATTACTGTCTATTCCATAGAACTACCCAGACAAAGCAGTCAGACAATTTTCAAGAAACAGTTTGACTAGGGACTTCATATTGATGGTCATTATTCTCAAGATCCTTGAAGGCAAAATCCATGTGCTATACCCAAAGGGTAAATGGAGAAGGATGTTTCTGTCTACCAACTCATGCTTTTAATAGCCATCTAGAATCCCCATAGTACTGAGGTTTGGGGCAGGAGTTAAAAGTGATGGAAGGTTTTGTGGAGTTCCCCACAACTCCTGAATTGTCAATAACTATAAAATAAAGTTGTACAATAGAAGAAATGGCAAACCCTGATTAGACAAGCCATTCAAATGAGAATTAATCATGTGAACAAATGCTAGATTCAGTCTGCATTTTGCTTGCCTAGACATGGACTCCAGACGGGATTATTTTACACTGTGTTTAAGTGTACCCTTTAATTGTCCATTAACACATCCAACCATTCCTATGGCTTGAGGAGATATGTACTGTGGAGAACACAGGTAATGTACCTTGTACAACCCATGACTGTGCCCATTGATATGCAGCATCATATCCAGGGCAGCCAGATGAAATGTGCTAAGGGAAATCAACTCTTCATTGAACTCTGACCATGGCATAGGGTTTTCAGTGGATGCCTGCCCCCCACTCTAACTGAGATTAATGTTTGCCTGAATCCTCAGTTTATAAAGGCAGATTATTCCAAGGTATCCATCTATGGGCCCATTTTTTGGAAATATACCAAAAGTGCATTGATTTGTTTTACAAAACAAAAACCTTAGGTACCATACACCAGGAAGCATAAAACATTATTAAACAACAGGAGGGCTTCCCCTCAGACTGTCTGAAAAAAAGCAGATCTTGTCTTTCTGAGCTCAGGGTTTACATCACACTGTGTGGGCTACCACTTTACTCACACTTCAACATCACTAGAGGGAAAACAAAGATCCACAGAGCCTTCTCTCAAGGAAGCCTCCTTATCTGATAATCCAAGGTGATTCCTTTTTACTAGAAGCTTGCTTAACTTTTCTTCTCTCTCTCACTTTTTCTTTTCCTCTGCCTGAGAAATGTTCTAATCTTAGATTATTTCACTCTGCTTGGGAAATGTCTTTTCCTCTGCCTAGGAAATGTCCTGATCTTATATTACCTCACTCAAATAATTGAGGTTTCTCCAAGTTTTTTTCCAGGTTTCTCCAAGTTTCTTCAGGGGCTTTGGTTTTCAAGTAATTCTCTGGCTGCATGGCTCTTCTCTTCTGGAGACTTGAATTCAACAATAAGATTAGCTTAAACCTTTATTCTTGGAAATAGCTCTCAAATACTACCCACACTTACTCCCTAAGGTGAACTATTTCTTTCTTTTTTTCTTTTCTTTTCTTTTTTTTTTCTTTTTTTTTTTTTTGCAGTCCTGGGGGTTGAACCCAGGGCCTTGTGCCTATATGCTTTGCAAGTGCTAGACCACTGAGTTGCACCCCCAGCCCATTTTTTTGACTTTTTGAGACGGGGTCTCGCTAAGTTTCGCAGACTACCTCTGGTCTTGAATTTGCGATCCTCCTGCCTCCGCCTCCCAAGCAGCTGGGATTACAGGCCTGCACCACTGCATCCGGCCCTAAGGTGAACTATTTCTTACAGTAAATCTTGTCTATATTCTACTTTCCTCCCACATGTGTGTCAGCTTGTGCTTTGGAGGCTTGCGTGTTGCTGTGATGCTGAAAGCTATGCCACCACTATTTCAGATACCATCAGGGATGTCCATGGTGGATGGTTGTCTGAGCTTCAAGACAAAGACAGGCTGGCAAGAAGGGCCTGGCAACCTATTCCTGAAACACTTAACCAATGAAAACCATATGAATAGCAGAGAAGTACTGTCAAATACAGTGTAAGAAAATGAGATCCCCAGTCTGAAGGTATTCAGGAAGTGACTCTTAAGAGTTGCCTCCTCAAAGTAGGTAGGTAGGTAGGGTAGGTGCCGTTGAGTCGGTATCCGACTCATAGCGACCCTCACAGGGTTTTCAGTGTCTGTCTGTTTTTTGGGATTGCCTTGGGAGTGGATTGCCAGGTCCTTCTCCCATTTTTGCGGTGTTGGGAATCGAACTCGGGACCTCAGAGACTGCAGCGCAGCGCTCTGCCAACTGAGCTAAATCCCAGCCCTCAAAGTGGAGTGAACTTTAATGATGGGAATGGAATAAACCCCCTGGAACCTCCTTTTGCTCATGTGGCATGATTCAAAATGAGAAGAAAGATAGTAGTTGCCACAACGGGCTTAAACATAAAAAGATTGTGTGCATGGCATAGTGTTGGGTAGTGCTTCATTCTGTTGTACACAGGGTTGCTATTAGTCCAATGTGATTCAATGGTACCCAAAAACAACAAAATATTCTTCGCTGTTCACTATGTCTCACATGAATTCTTTCAAATGGTTAGCACAATGACTAAGGTTATTGTTGCCAGGTTCCTGATAACACTGGTTCCCAGATCTGTTCTCTGGTAATGTTTTACAAAATAAAGAATTCCAAATAACCTAATATCTAGGGAAATGCCTAAATAATTACAGATTTTTTCTACTGAATGTGAGAATTTCGATCATTCTTTTCAATTGCCTGTTGAATTAAATACATATTGATTTTAAACACTGCTCAAATTGTTTTTAAGAAATGACAATATTCCTGGTTGTGCAAAATAAACTGTTCATTGCCTGAACAGATTGAGATTTAAGGTCTAATGACAAAACAAATTAAATATTATGAATAAGGAAGATTAAAACCTCAGGGCTTAGAAAATATTTCATTTTAATTTATCCTCATATATTATCTTGTTGAATACATTTCTTCTTGAAAACATTTTAAAACATGTCATTTATTGTGTGTTTTCTTAAAATACAAACTGAATACCAATCATCTTTCTTAAGCCATACAATGCTTTAAAAACTTTATAGTGTTGTTATTCTTTGTAATGGATATGGACAAAAAATGGTACATAAAATTTTTCACTCTATGGTCTCTGAGTGAATTTACTTTGTTATATGTTTTTAATCCCACAACCCACATATAAGTGAACAAAATTTTAAAATAAACAAATAAGTATTTCTACATACAACAATATTACACATAATGATAAACTTTTCTTCCAATTCTTCCTGGGATAATATTCTAAAAATCAGATAGCAGGAAATATGAACTGACAGAAGCCCCTTTAAAAATTTGGAGCAGAATTAAGGAAGAAATACTCCCCCAGGGAAGCTATATTTTCATCTAATGAAGACAGGGAAATGATATACAAAAGCAGAGTTAAACACTATAATAGAGTAAATGTTCTTTTTTTTTATTAGAAATTTTTAATGTACATCATAATGCGATTCATTTTGACATGCTTTTCGTTGTGACAATTTTCATATATGCAATTTGATAAGCATTATTCATATAGGTTACCCCTTACCCTCCTCTATGTTTCCCCCCTCCCCCATTCCTATCTAAGTTTCCCATTCAAGTCTTCTCTATCTTTTACTATATAGTAAGTAAATGTTCTTAATAGACACAGAGTATTTCACCCCAAAACTACAGAATACACATTTGTCTCAGCAACCCATGGCACTTTTTCTAAAATAGATCACATTTTATACCATATGTCAAATCTTACCAAATTCAGAAAAAACAAAATAACTTCGTATATCTTGAGCAAAACTAGAAATGAACAACAAGAGAAATTATAGAAGGTATACAAATATATGGAGCATGAACAATATACTCTTAAGTGATTAATAGGTACTTAAATCATAGATGAAATTAAAATTTTTTTAGAATAAAATGAAAATGAAAACACACACTACTAGAACCTTGGGATACAGGAACAGCAATTCTAAGAGTGAAGTTTATAGTTATGAAAGCTTACATTAAAAAATTTGAGAGAACTTAAACAAATAACTTAATGATACACCTCAAGATTTTAGAAAAAGAAGGAATGCAAAACCCAAAACCAGTAGATGCAAAGAAATAATAGAGATCAGAGCAGAAATTGATAAAATGAAGACAAAGAGAAAAATTTAAAAAAAAAATGGATGAAAAAAAGTTTGTTCCCTGGAAAGATAAACATAATTTACAAACCCTTATCAAAAACTAACAGAAGGAAAAAAAGAGAAGACTAAAACTGAAAAAAAAAAAAAAAGAAGTGAAAAAGGGAACCTTAAACAAATATCAGTGAAATTCAGAGAATCATTAAGGAATATTCTGAAAAATTATACCCCGCCGGGTGCAGTGATGCATACCTGTAATCCCAATGGCTCGGGTGGTGAAGGGAGGAGGATCACAAGTTCGAGACCAGAGGCAGTCTGCAAAATTTAGCAAGACCTTGTCTCAAAAAAGTTAAAAAATGGGCTGGCATTCAGCTCAGTGGTCCAGCAACTTGCAAAGCTTGCAGGTGTGAGGCCCTGGGTTCAACACCCCATACCACAAAAAAAAATTTATATCCCCCAAAAGTAGAAAACTTACATGAGTAAATAAATTCCTAGACATATATAGCCTGCCAAAATTAAGTCAAGAGGATATAAACAACTTAAATAGACCTGTAATTGGCAAGGAAATAAAAGTAGTAATAAACAATATCTCAACAAAGAGAAGCCCAGGACCAGGTGAGTTTACTGCTGAATCCCACAAGACCTTTAAAGAAGAATTAACACCAAAGCTCTTGAAACTCTTCCATAAAATACTAATGGAAGGAACACTACCACACATATTCTATAAAGCCAGTATTACCCTGAGACCAAAACCAGATGAGATACAACAAAAAAGAAAAACTATAGACCAATTTCCATGATGAATATAGATGCCAAATTCCTTAATAAAATACTTGCAAATGGACTTCAACAGCCCATTATAAAAATCATATACTATGACCAAGTTTGTTTTATTATGTAAATGCAAGTCTGGTTCAACACACAGAAGACAATAAATGTAATACAGCACATAAATAAACTCAGAGACAGAAATCACATGATCCTATCAATAGATGGAGAAAAGGCCTTTAACAAAGTTCAACATCCTTTTGTGATAAAAGTCATGAAGGAACTAGAAATTGAAGGAGCCAACATCATAGTAAATAGGGAAAACCTGATAGCATTTCCCCTGAGATAAGGAACAAAGGTGTGCACTGCCTCCACTGCTATTCAGTATTAATAGAACTATTAGCCAGAGCAATAAAAAAGAGAAAGAAAATGAATCCAAATAAGAAAGGAAAAAGTCAAATTATCCCCATTTTCAAATAATTTAATCCTATAATTAAAATATCCTGAAGCCTCCACTAGAAAAATCTTAAAACTGATAAATACTTTCAGTAAAGTATCAGGATACAACATCAACATACATAAATCAGTAGCTTTCTGTACCCCAACAATGACCAAGTAGAGTAAGAAACCAGGAAAATAATCCTATTCACAAACCAAAACAAATATAATACCTGGGAATAAACCTAACCAAGGAGGTAAAAGACCTCTACAACAAATGCTTTAAAACACTTAACAAAGAAATTAAAGAAGACACCAGAAGGTGGAAAAATCTCCCATGCTTATGGACCAGAAGAATTAATATTGTGAAAATGGCTACTGAAAACAATCTCAGATTTAATAAAATACCCATCAAAACCCCAACAATATTCTTCACAGAGATAGAGAAAACAATCCTAAAATTCACATGGAAGCATAAAAGACCCCACATCCATGAAGTGATCCTGAGCAGAAAGGAAAATGGAGAGGGCATCACAATTTATAATTTCAAGTTATACTACAAAGCCAGAGTAACAAAACCTACATGGTACTGGCACAAAAACAGACATGAACACCAATGGAATAGAATAGAGGATCCAGAAATAAATCCATGTAACTACAATACCTGACATTTCACAAAGATGCCAAAAATGTAACTTGGAGAAAAGACACTCTCTTCAACAAATGATGATAGGAATACTGGATATTCTCATGTAGAAGACTGAAGTCTAGATTCCTGTCTCACATCTAAAACAAAAATAAGTTCAAAATGGATCCAAGACCTTAATGTAAAACCAGAAACTTTGATACTGCTAGAGGAAACCATAGGGAAAACATCTCAAGACATATGTATAGGCAAGGGCTTTCTGAACAGGACCCTTGTTGTTGTTGTTAGGTGCCATGGAGTTGATATCTGATTTATAGTGAACCTACATACAACAGATGAATCACTACTGTCAGTGCTTCTCTGCTGTTCATAGGGTTTCAATGATGGATTGATTTTTGGGAGTGTGTTGCCGGGTCCTTCTCCCAAGCCTACAATATCTGATGTTCCCAGGCGGTCTCCCATCCAAGTACTAACCAGGCCAAACCCTGCTTAGTTTTTGAGATCTGATGGGATCAGATGCCTCAGTACCAGGGCTACAGGTGTATAAATCCCTAATAGGGCAGAAAATAATAGCAAGAGTTAACAAATGTGGTAGGATTAAATTAACAAGCTTTTGCGCAGCAAAGGACATGATAATCAGGGTGAAGAGACATCCTACAGAAAAGGAGAAAATATTTAGAATATATACAAAACCCAAAAAACTAAACATGTAAATACTGATGTATCCAATGCAAAAATGGGAAAAAGAACTAAACAGAGACTTCTTAAAAAATACAAATGGTCAACAATCATATGAAGACATTTCAACATTATTTGTCATCAGGAAAATGCAAATCAAAACTGCATTGAGATACCATCTCATCCCAGTCAGAACGGCTACCATTAACAAAACAACAAATGGTGGCAATAATATGGGGAGAAAGGAACCTCTATAACACTGCTGGTGGGAATGTAGGCAGTGCAGTCACTGTAGGAATCAGTTTGGCAGTACCTCAAAAATCTGAAACTACAGCTACCATATGAGCCAGGGGGCTGGGATTTAGCTCAGTGGGTAGAGCGCTGCGCTGCAGTCTCTGAGGCCCCAAGTTCAATTCCCAGCACCGCAAAAATGAGGGAAGGACCTGGCAATGCACTAGAAGGCAATCCTGAAGCACTCAGCCATTGAAAACCCTATGAGGGTCACTATGAGTCGGATACCAACTCGACGGCACCTGACAACAAGAACAATATGAGCCAGATGTACCATTCCTGGATTTATAACCAAAGAATATAAGTCATTATACCACAGAGATACCTTCTTATCCATGTTTAATTTTGCGTTATTCATAATAGCCAAGAATGGAATCAACCTAGGTGTTCATCAACAGAGCAGTGGGTAAGGAAGTTGTGGTATATATACATTTTAAGCAAACTTAGTCAGACCCAGAAACACAAACTTTGCATGTTTTCTCTCATGTGGATTTTAGACATAAATATATATTCTGTATTTAAACATATAGATCAAGAGAGTCGAAGGAGCCATATAGGGAAAGATAATGGATTAAAGAAATGGACAAAGGGGCAAAAAGAAAGGGTAATGAGAAAAAACACACAAACAAGACATGCAAGTAGAAACAGGGCTATTGATGGAGGAGAAGCAGTGGGAGAAAAAAGGGTGAAGCTAATGGGAGCAATATACAATAAAATGCATGTGTGTAAATGTTATAATGAGACATATTAAATTGCAGAGTGAAATTACTAGCAAAATAATATTACAGGAAAAATACTAGATATAAGAAAAATGAGATAAAAGTAATTATTTTAATGAGCTTATCATAAGACTGAATGCAGATACAGCAAAGATAAGTATCACTGAAAAGACTGTGTACAGGGGGAGGGAATATAGCTCAGTGCTAGAGCACTTCCCTAATATGTGTAGGGCAATGGGTTCAATCCTTAGCACTGCCACCAAAAAAAAAAAAAAAAAAAAAAAAAAAAAAAAAAAAAAAAAAAAAAAAAAAAAAAAAAAAAAAAAAAAAAAAAAAAAAAAAAAAAAAAAAAAAAAAAAAAAAAAAAAAA
>VMDO01006403.1:29755-39758 GCA_007922755.1 Pedetes capensis
AAAAAAAAAAAAAAAAAAAAAAAAAAAAAAAAAAAAAAAAAAAAAAAAAAAAAAAAAAAAAAAAAAAAAAAAAAAAAAAAAAAAAAAAAAAAAAAAAAAAAAAAACCATATACAAACAAAAATAAAAATAGATATGTGGAAGAAATTGATTTAGAATCCAAACTATTTGAGAAAATACCAAGCAATTGAACATATAAATAATTGAATTTCAAAAAGAGAAAGCAAGACAATAGGAGGAAAGAAATATCTGAAGAGATAATGCTTAAAAAGTTGAAAATTTGAGGAAAAATATCCATGTACTCAAATTCAACAAATTTGTTGAATGCCCCAAAACAAGATAAATATAAAAATATATAATATATATAGATGTGCAAACACACACACACACACACACACACACACACACACACACACACACACAACACACCACATCCTAAAGTGATAAAATTAAACATTTAGTACTAGTCATCTTAAAAGGAGAAATCAGGAAAAAATTACTCTCACAAAAAGTTAAAAGTGGTAATAATAATAAAGACTTATTCTCACCCAAAATAGATAATATTGAAATAGTTTTAAAGTACTGAAAGAGAAACACATAACTTTCACATTAAAATCCTATATCTACTGAAATAACCTTCACAAAAACATCCTTAAACAGGTAAAGCTAAAAGATCTTATCTCCAGCAGTCCTATACCACAAGAAATGTTGAAAGATATATTTATAGCCAAAGTAAAAGTATAGTATTTCAGATGAGTGAGAATAATGGTGGGAACAATAAATGGAAAATAACCAGGGATATGCAGAGATATCTGTTTCCCTTAATTTGTAGAAGAATAAGTCATTGAAGCAAGATAATAGCAATACAATGTGGTATTTATACATAGCTAAACGCATAAAGGGCTGGGGTTTAGCTTAGTTGGTAGTGTCATGCTGCACTCTCTGAGGACCTGGGTTTGATCCCCAGCACCACAAAAAGTAGGAGAAGGATGTGGCAATCCACTTTTGAAGCAATCCTGAAGTAACCAGCCATTGAAAACCCCATGAGGGTCCCCATGAGTCAGACCTGATTCGAGGGCACCTAACAACAACAAACACATAAAATCTAAAAAACTATATGAGCATAAAGTTTACATAAATTTTACACTGTATTTATAGGTATACAGTATTTTTGTAGCTAAAATGTTCAAGAATGTACATCATAACATCTATGGAAATCACTAAAATAACATGAAAAGATGTAGATAAAATAGATATACAGGACATCAGAATCAATGTAGGACATAAAAGAAAATACTTCAATATTAAAATTTACCCAAAATAAGATAATGAAATGAATCAAAACCAATTGCTAACCATAAGACAGATTTTAAAATTGAAAGGTCATTTTATGAGGCCAATACTATGCTTTTATCAAAACATGAAAAATACTAAAAAACAAGAAAAATAAAAAACCACAAATCTCCTAAATATATTAAAAAATTTCTTAAAAAATTATCAAGTTAACTCCAACATTATATAGAAATAATAACAAAGATATTGTTATCTTTAATATGTACACTTGGTTTAATAATCAAAAATCAACAAATATAATGCATCATATCCTCAGAATAAATAAAAAATGATGTAATCATCTTAATAACTGCCAGAAAATTTGAAAAGTCAACACATGTTATATATAAATAAAACAATTCTCAGTAAATTAGGGATACAAGCATAACTCTAATAACAGATAAGGATTATCAATGAATACCTACAATAAAGAACACTTTAATGGTAAATCATTAAGTCATTGAAAGCCCTTTTCTCCCAAGACCAAGGCCATGGCAAAGATATCTACCTTTGCCATTTCTATTCAGACTTTTAGCCAGTAAAACAAGGCAAGAGAGAAAAAAAATCTATTGAAATAAAATGAAAGCCTCTCCTAATTCACAAAACAGATTGTTCTAATAGTAAAATAAAAATTTTCTGAATATGTTGTTGTTGTTAGGTGCCGTCCAGTTGGTATCCAACTCATAGCGACCCTCATACGGTTTTCAGTGGCAGACTGTTTCAGGATTGATTTAGGAGTGGATTGCCAGGTCCTTCTCCCATTTTGGGGTTCTGGGAATTGAACTCAGGACCTCAGAGACTGCAGTGCAGCGCTCTACCAACTGAGCTAAATCCCAGCCCTTTCTGAATATAAACTACTAAAATGTATAAGGGATTTTAGGAAGGTCACAAGATAGTCTATATACAATTTATTTTATATTCATATAATTGGAATAAAAATTACCCAAATGGATTTTAATGCAAAATAGAGTAGTATAACAATTAAATTTGGGAGAAGGACTTGGCAACCCCCTCCCAAAAATCAATCTGCCATTGAAAACCCTGTGAACAGCAGAGAAGCACTGACGATAGTGTTTCCCCTGTTGTACAGAGGGTCGCTATGAGTCGGATACCGACTCGACGGCACCTAACAACAACAACAACAACAACAATTAAATATCTGGAAGTTGTTTTGATATGTGTAATACCTCTAGTTTGAAAGCTACAAGAGTACAAATAATTACTGAGAGGAATTAATGATGCTATAAATAAATAACAGATACATGATATTTACAAATGTGAAGATTTGGCATTGTTAAGATGACTGTTGTTTGTTGTAAGGTGCCATTGAGTTGGGTCCAACTCATTGTGACCCAATGTATAAGAGAATGAAACACTCCCCGAGACTGTGCTATGCACATGATTTATTATTTTTAAGCTCAGTGATTCAGCCACTGTGTCATTCCATCTAGTTGAGGGTTTTCCTATTTTCATTGACATGTCACTGCCCAAACATGATGTCCTTACTCAAGACTCATCGCTCCTGACAATATGTTCAAAATATATAAGACACAGTTTAGCCATCCTTGCCTCCAACGAGCATGCTGGTTGCACTTCTAGGACAGACCTGTTTTTTTTTTTTTTTTTTGGAAGCCCATGGTATATTCAGTATTCATCTCAGCACCATAATTCAAAAGCATCAATTCTTCTGGCTCCTTTATTCACTTTTCAAGCTTTCACAAGCTTATGAAGTGAATGATAATATCATGGCATGAGTCAGGTGCACTTTTATCGTTAATGTCACAACTTTCAACACTTTAGAGAAGTCTTTTGCAACAGTTTTTCCCAGTGCTTTATTTATTTATTTATTTATTTATTTATGTCTTTTTATTTCTTGACTACTGTTTCTGTGGGTGTTGATTGTTAAAAAGCTAGATCTTGGACAGCCTCAATCAGTTCTCCTTTTATCATGAAGTTGCTTACTGACTCCATTGTCAAGATTTTTTGTTTCCTTGATTTTGAGGTACAATCTATACTGAAGACAGTGTTCTTTGATTTTCATCGATTAATGTTTCAATTCCTCTTCACTTTCAGGAAGCAAGTTGTGTCATCTATATAACACAGGTTTTTAGTGAGTCTTCCTCCAATCTTAATGCCACATTCTTATTCATAAAATCCAGCTTCTTGAATTATTTGCTCAACATCATTATAGAAGAGGTAAAACAAAAGGAAACAGTCCTGATGTACACCCTTCCTGACTTTAAACCAGGCAATGTTTCCTTGTCCTTTTTGAATGACTTCCTCTTGGTCGATGTACAGATTCCCCAAGAAAACAACTAAGTATTCTTTGCAATGTTATCCATAATTTGTTATGATCCACACAGTCAAATGCCTTTGCATAGTCAATAAAACATAGTTAGGTATCGTTCTGGTATTCTCTGCTTTGGGCCATATCCATCAACAATGATGTCCCTGGCTTAACATCTTCAGAACCTGGTTTGACTTTCCAGCAGTTCTCTATCAATGTACTCCTTTAAGCATCTTGAATGATTTTTAGCAAAATTTTATTTCTGTGTGATATTAATGATATTGTTCAATAATTTCTGCATTCAGTTGGATCCTCCTTCTTGGGAATAGGCACAAATATAGGTCATTTCCAGTCTGTTTACCATGTAGCTCTTTTCTAAATCTCTTGACATACACAAATTAGCACCTCCAGTGTTGCATCTGTTTGTTGAAACTTCTCAATTGATATTGCCTCAATTGCTAGAAACTTGTGTTTCATCAATGCCTTCAAGGCAATTTCTACTTCTTCCTTTAGTATCACTGGTTCTTGATCATATGCAACCGCTTGACATGTTGATCATCCACTATATTTTTGGCATAATGACTTTATGTATTCTTTCTATCTTCTTTTAATGTTGCCTTCATCATTTAATATTTTTCCTATAGAATCCTTCACTGTTGCCACTCAAAGTTTGAAATTTTTTCTTCAATTCTTTAAGCTTGAGGAAAACAGAGCATGTTCTTTCCTTTTGGTTTTATATCTCTTCCTATAACCTCCTAATTTGACATGTAAATTCCAACCAGATTCCTAATCAAATTCCTAGGATTTTTTTAAACAAGATGATTGTAAAATTTCAATGAAAGTAGTGAGGGTATGTAATAACTAAATCAGTCCTTATTACAGCAAGATTAAAGAAATTAATAGATTTCATTAATTACTATAAATATACAGAAAAAAGAGACTATGTTATTGGTATATATAATTAAACAAGTTGAATGAAGGAGTACATTCAGAAATGGACCCTCATATATTCAAGAACCAAAGATTCCAAGTCAATTCATTAGGAAAATGAAAAAAAAATCAACAAATTTTTAACAAATTTTGAAATAACTGGGCAAACATATAAGAAATAAATGAATCTCATGTATCCATGAACTCTCAAAAAATCAAAATACTCAAAATAATAAAGCTAATAAAACCCATAACAGTGTATTTTCTCAAGTAGGAAACCAAAAGCACAAACTGTAAACAAAATCAATGAAAAGTAATACCTTAAATATCTTTCAACAAAGTAGCTATTAATAAAATCACCAAGTTGGATAATGGAGGGCATATATCAAATTACATATTTCTGACCAAAAGCTTTTTCCCAAAATATATCATAAAGCTTATGTAAATCAATCATAAAATATTTAAAAACTCAATATATATTTGGTAAATGGATTGATTATATACTCACCAATTAATATGTATAAATGAACTTTAAGTACACAAAAAGCTGCCAAATTTACTTTATGTAACTATGTAAATCTTAATATAATCCACATTGTACTATATCAGAATAAAATTCTCTTTCACCATCATGGTTGAACCAAAGAATATGACAAAGAACAGTTTGTGAGAAAAAGGATCCTCTGATTTATGCATCTCTGGTGGAACTACAAAATTCCCTCATCATTTTGGTGAATTTCTTAGCATTTTATTAATTAATTAAATACAAATCTATTATTTAGCTTTAATTTCCTTCTTATATGTTCATGTAAAACTAAAACAGACTTGCACAAGTATGTGTAAGCCTTATTTATAATTTATAATACACAAATAGAAACAATCCAAATGATCAAAGTAAGGAGAATATATAAACAAGACAAGGTTTATATCCACACTGTGGAATACTGATAAGTAACAAGAAAAACAAAGGATAACAAATTCATATAATCTCACACACTACATATTTATTCAGAATATCACAGGTGCATCTCAACTATTATACATCATGGATTAATCTCAAAATCTTTAAGATAAGAAGAAAAAAGCAGATAGGAGTGAATATATATTGTGTGAATCCAGACAGAAACTTAATCAATGATGATTAAAATCAGATAACAGCATGGGGAGGAACTGACTAGAAAGAGGCACAGAGGAACTTTTTGTGAAAAGAGATAGGAAATATATTTGCTTTAGGTAAGGGTTTCCTAGACTTGTTAAAACTCACTCAAGTGACCACTTAAAATCTATGCATTTCTTTTGGCAATAATTAAAGGCAATAGTTGGATTTCCACACTCTTAAAAATGAAAACATGGGAAATATATATATGCAATAGGAAATTTTCACTCTGGTCACCACTTATATGTTGGATGACATGTGAACAAAAAAATATATATGCTAAAAACAGCTTCCTATCTGATGTAAACAAAAATATTTTCCACAAAATACTAAATGAATATTTGAATGCAATGATAAAGTCCTCTAGCTCCTGAAACAAATACCTTTGAAATATTTCTCATCATATTTATGTTCCTAGAATAAAATCTTTTTAAAAAGTATATATGTTCATGCATTTTATATTGTACCAAATTTATAGGGTTGGTTAACCTCCATAAAGTCACTGGTTTTTTTCAACTGATAACTAAGAGGATATGGAAAAAGGAGCTCCCCTAGTTATTAATTGTACTGTAATGTAGTTTTTCCAACAGGGTGTCTTTTCTAAGTTGCACTCTACCATCTGCAGCCCTTAGGCAATAAATTCTGAAAATGGATTTAACAGCAGCTTGAAAACAAGGCTTTCAAACTGAGAGATCTTATTATTCTTTCCTGTATTCTGTTATTTGTATAGTAAATCTATGTATGTGTAATGATTTAACCCCTGTGTCATAGTATCTTAACCCTGATGCTTGAAATCTTAATGAATTAAAAAATCTAAGTCCTTAATGAGACTGAAAACCATTTTTCTAACAAGTAGCACAGTTACTTTAAACCTTATCTGTCTATTATAATCAACTAGGGTTAAATAAATAAAGAAAAGACCCTTGTCTGAGCTCCAACCCAGAACAATTTAATTATAATCTTAGGAAGTGGTGCTAAGGCATCTGCAATTTTTCAAACCTTAACAGTTGATTCTAAAGTATGGTCAGGATGTGGAATATGATAATACATACTAACTGTTGGTGACTGCACATATAATCAGAGAAAACAATTGGGGAGTAGGCAGGTGTGTATAAAAGCTTCATTGTCAGTAAACTCTGCATACTTAGGAAAAATAATCAGATGACAGAGAGTTATGATTGGTAGCTTAGAAGAATATGAGTTACCTTGAGCTACAGAAAGGATGAAAACTGAAGACAGTTATAATGGTTTGTAATTCTATTAGGAAGCTTTTTCATTAGAGAACTTGCTTCTCTGTACAAAGTGAGATTTAGGGCATGAAGAATGCCTGAAGTAAGGCTTTTCATGTGCATATCAATAAACTTCTCATACAAATTATAAAAGAGGCAATATTCTGGAGATTTGGTTGAAATATTCTTTTGTAGGACTCGTAAATCTACATTTTCACTCCAAGTTAATTCCATGCAGTTGGTTCACAGTTTACACTTAAGTGGTAGTGTGAAGGATGACGATACCTTAGAAAGAATGTTTTGTTATCTAAAATGGAAATGAAACAATATCAAGAACAAGAAGAAAGGACACAGAGGCAAAAAGATATTAATAAAAGTTTTAAAAAATAATAGAACAATCAAGAAGTTTCACAGGCAGTATCAGCTATAATCAAAAGAAAGTATACAAGATTACATCTAACATGTTCTACAACACTATTTCTCTATGACTCAATCATCTTTAGATAGTATGTAGATTTAGCCATATATCTAGGAAAGGTGTGTCCTGTTTGTTTATAGCTAAGAACTCTGGATAATTAACTGATTGATTCTCTCTCCATGTGATTTAATTCATGTCTTGATCATTTGAATATTTGTTTTGTCTTTTCACTCTGTCATTAGTAATCAAATATGGTTGCAAGTGAATCACCTTGGAAGAAAATAAAACAACAAAAACAATTGATATATGGATCTCACATCTAGGGATACATCAGAGCAAAGCGCAGGCATTGTAGAGTTTTTAAAGATGTCCAGTAATATATTAATGTGCAGCAAAATTTGAAATGAACTGCCTTGTTGTTGTTGTTGCTGTTGTTGTTGTTGTTGTTCTTCTTCTTCTTGTTAGGTGCCTTTGAGTCAAATCCGACTCATAGCGACCCTATGTACAGCAGATCAAAACATTTCTTGATTCTATGTCAGGCACATGATCTTATTTATATTTAAGCCCATTGTTGCAGACACTGTGTCAATCCATCACCAACTACTTTACATTACAGTAAATTGACAACATTATCAGTCAACTAAGAATTATATGTAAAGAGTTATCCTAAGGAATCTGAACTACATGAGTCTCAGCTATACGCTATTTTCAAATCACTGTATTTTCGATACTGGCACATTCTCAAAGAAAATCAAACTGAGTAATTTAAGGCAATACTATATGATTACTGCTGGAAATTTTCACATTGTATCATACTTCCTTATTTTTCATTGGCCAGGAAAACGAGTCCCCTTGAAACCAATATCTGATCATTTGTTTGTCTCATTTTCTACAGAAATATTTGTTTGCCACAAGTATTTCTTTGCAATTAATTTATGGTAAAACCTCTCAAAGCCATTCACAAATCTAAAATCCTGTGTGACAAATAATCCCCTCTTGTATTTAATTCTCTATTCATTGATCGTATTACCAGTCTATTAAGATAATTTGAAACTAGAGCTTATTTGCCTGTCAAATATTTAAATGAAAGTATTTTTATGGGAACATAACTGCACACAATTTTGCTACTTCAATTTAGGCCTATGACCATAAAAAACTATTTCAGTCCTGCAAAGTGATGGAAATGATAGTATTATGAATATAAATTAAAGAGTAATATATTTTCTCTCTTTTTAATGTTTTAAAAATAAATAAAGCCACAATAATTTATTTGAAATGTAGTGACTTTTAAAACTGTTTTTGGGTGACTTTCCACTACATATTTGATATAAAATAGATGAGAAAAATATGTGGCTTAAGTTATAAGCTATTTTCCTACATTTAAAGATTGGCACTATAACATTTATTAAATGAGACAATGAATACTACAAATATTGAAGATTTAAAAAAATCAAGCAAAATCACAACTAGAACACCAGAGTGCCTAATATATTTAGCCATTCACTAAATAAAGGCTTTAGGTGAAACTCTCAATATAAGATAAAAATTATTTGCAACTGTTAGTTGCTAAAATTATGCAATTTTCCTTTGTATTCATTCTCAATTTAAAAAATTTAAATGATATGAAACATTACAGAATACAATATAAAATCATTTTATATGCTTTGTTTCATCCTTTGTTAGTAAACAATGATGGGGTACAGATTAATACAGTATTGGCTTTTTCCATTTTGTATCCTTTATATCACTTCTGGCAACAATTTCATCAACCCACAAGGTTTATGGAGCCATATGGCTAATATGTAGTAAATGTCAAATGCTTATTTTGGCTATATTCTCCTGTTTTTCCAATGTACTTATGAAGTTGTGCCGTTTTTTAATAAGACTTCTTGTTGTTAGGTGCCATTGAGGCTGGTCTAACTCGTAGTGACCCTATGTATAACACAATAAAATATTCCCCAATTCAGTGCCAGGCACATGATCTTATTTATGTTTAAGCCCATTGTAGCAGACACTGTATCAACCCACCTAGTGAAGTGTTTTCCTTTTTCTCATGGACCTGCCACTCTCCCAAACATGATATCCTCCAGGGATTGGTCTCTCCTCACATGTCCAAATTATGTCTGATATAGTCTAGCCATCTTTGCTTCCAGGGAGCACTCTGGTTGCACTTCCTCTAGAACAGATCTGTTAGTTTTTTGGCAGTCCATGGAATATTTAGCATTCATGTCCAGCACCATAATTCAAAATCATCAATTCTTCTCTTGTCTCCCTTATTCAGTGTCCAGCTTTCACTATTATATGATTTGACTGAAAATACCATGGCATGAGTCAGGCTCATCTGCATCTTCAATATCACATCTTTACTTTTCAACACTTTAAAGAGGTCTTTTGCAACAGATTTTCCCAATGGAAGGAGTTTTTTGACTTCTTGAGTGCTGCTACCATGAGTGTTGATTGTAGAACCAAGTAAATCTAGATCTTCGACAACCTCAAACTTTTCTCCATTTATCATGAAGTTCCTTACTGACCCAGGTGTAAGGATTTTTGTTTTGTTCATGTTGAGGCACAATCCATACTATGTTCTTTGATATTCATCACTAAATGTTTCAAATCCTGTTCACTTTAACCAAGTAGAGTTGTGTTATCTACA
>VMDO01006403.1:39858-100937 GCA_007922755.1 Pedetes capensis
TGAGACAGGGTCTCGCTAAATTACGCAGACTGCCTCTGGTCTCGAACTTGCGATCCTTCCGCCTCTGCCTCCCGAGCCGCTGGGATTCATGTACAGATTCTTCATGTGTAAAATTTAGTGCTCTGGTATTCTCATTCTTCACAATATTATCCATAATTTGTTATGATCCACAGAGTCAAATGCACTGTCAATAAAACATACACATGTTCCTGGTATTCACTGCTTTTGGCTAATATCCATCTGACATCAGCAAAGACGTCCCTGATTCCATGCCCTCTTCTGAATTTGGCTTGATTTTCTGGCAGTTCTGTGTCTATGTAGTTATCAAGTACATAATTGTAAGGCTTCTATATGTTAATATCTGGGCTTCTTTAAATAATAATATTTACCAAAGAGTCTATTTACTACTTTGAATTTGTGGTGCTATAAATAATATACCATGATATTCAACAAGAATAATATATCATGAAATTGTCAGTGATTTCTATTGATGAAGTCTTTTAAACTACTAACATTATTGTGGTCTTTGTATGTGTACAGGAAGAAATTTCTGTATCACGTTTAATTGTTTATGAAAATAACATGTAATATTTACCTGTCTAAAATATTAACATTCTTAAGTCTCTCCTCATATTTCTTTGTTGAAGACATCTACTCCAAACATTGGAGTTTCCCAGGACTAATCTACAAATGCTTAATTTCTTTTCTTCCCAACTTACTTTCTAGGATATTTCCACCAAGCCCATGGTTTTAAAGACTCTTCATTTCCTGCAATTCCTTTCATTTGCATTTCTATTTTCAAACTGACTATAGGTTTCAGATATATCAAGTGAATTTTCTATTTGATAATTATAGTTGGATACTGAATTAATATCCCAAACTAAGCCAATCCAAAATTCTTTTTGATTTCCCTTATTGTCTAAATGTACAATTCCTAACATTTCCCCTTATTAATTCATACCATAAAGTGTGCAATAACTACTTCTTTTTTCACCTTCTAATATTTTAAGTACTTATCAATATTTCTGTTGCTGTTGTAAGGTGCCACCAAACTGGGTCTGAGTCATAGTGATACTTGTTGTTGTTAGGTGCCATCGAGTCGGTATCCGACTCATAGCAACCCTGTATACAACAGGTGAAACACTATTGTCAGTGCTTCTCTGCTGTTCATAGGGTTTTCAATGGCAGATTGATTTTTGGGAGAGGGTTGCCAGGCCCTTCTCCCAAGCCTACAGTATCTGGTGTTCCCTGGCGGTCTCCCATCCAAGTACTAACCAGGCCCGACCCTGCTTAGCTTCCGAGATCTGATGGGACGGGATGCCACAGGGCTACAGCTGCAGGCCACAGCGATACTATGAACAACAGAATGAAATACTCCCGTGACATTGTGCCTTATCTGGGACTATTGTTAGTGCTTCTCTGCTATTCATAGGGTTTTCAGTGGCACATTGTTTCAGGAGTGGGTTGCTAGGTTCTTCTCTCTCGCCTGCAGTACCAGGTATTCCCAGGCTGTCTCTCACCCAAGGACTAATCAGGCAGTCCCTGCTTAGCTTCTGAGATCAGGCAGGATCAGATGCTAGGGAGCTATGGCTGCAGACTATGTGTATTTCTAGTATACTGAAATATACCATGTAGTCTAATGCAATATATCTATCTCCTTACTCATCCCCATCATAATCCACCTATTCCTGGATAATCTGCAGTCCAAAAAATGCTGTCTGTAAGGTCATCAGTAGCTTCATATTTTAAATCCAATGTACACAGGTTAGCCTGCATCTTAGTAGGCTGGAGAGAAGCACTTGATACTCTTTGCCATCTATTCATTCTCAAAATATACTTTCCCTTTAATCTCATGTCATGAAACACTCCTAATTTACTCCTCAACTTCAGGAATATTTCTTCTCAGTTTGATTTGCATTCGTCTTTCTCCACTTGACCATCAAATATTTGAATAGTTTTACTCCTGGTCTTTGGCTCTCTCCTCTTCCAATTCTATGTCACAAGACAATGTTATCAACATACACACATGAAGTTATTGCCTATACATAGATTGCTCATAAAGACTTGCTTATAGGCCCCATTCTATTTTCTCAGGATATAATAATGAACAAAACAAATTCCTGTTTCACATAGTGGTAATAGTCTGTTAATATCCATGTATTAGTTACTGCAATGGCCTGGTGTTTAGCTCAGCTAGTAGAGTGCTCCTCTGCACTCTCTAGGACCCATGTTCTATGCACAGCACCACTAAAATGAGAAAAGGATGTAACAATCTACTCCTGAAGCAATCTCAAAACAATCAGCCATTGAAAATCCCTCAGAAGGTTGCTATGAGTCAGACCTGACTTGAAAGCATCTAACAAGAAGTTACTATAATAGTTACTTTTGCATTCTTTGGAAAGAATGTCTGAAATAAACAATTTAAGAGAGGAGTGATTTATTTTGACTCACTATTTCATAGGTGTCATTCCATCATGACAGAGAGGGTGCAGTGGATCAGAGTAGTTTACACTATTATAGCTAGTAGGCATACAATGGGAACACAGGACATGGTCAGGGAAAACATAGCCTCCCCAAGACCCATCCCTAGTAACCTCCAACCTCCAACTAGTCGCTACCTCCTACCTTTCACCATCTCCCAATAAAACCATCATATTATGAATCCATCAAGGGATTCCATTCATTAGGTCAAAGTCCTCAGGACATTATAGTCTCTACAAATGTGATCACAGACAGAACTAGAGATGTGATTTACTAATTTCTGAGACTTTTTTTCTAGTTCTTTGGGGTTGAATCCAGGGCCTTACACATACTCTGTAAGTGTTCTACCACTGGACTCAGACCCTTGCCTATTTATTTATTTACTTTTTTATCTTGAGACAGGATTTTGCTAAGTTACATAGGCTGCTTCTGGTTTCAAAATTGTTATTCTCTGGTCTCCATGTTCTGAGTCACTGGGTTTACAGGTGTATGCCACCACATCTGTCTCTGAGACATTTTTAATTGAACCAAATTGACACTTAAAATTAACCACCACAAGTCTACTTCTTGTCAACTTCACGTACAAATACATCACTTTAAACCAAAATATTCCACCCCTGGTTTCCTAAATACTCATGTCCATGTCATAATGCATAATGCAAAATGCATTCGGTCTAATTTTAGGAGTCCTTATAGTCATAATTTTTCCAACATTGCTCAATAGCCCAAGTTTAAAGTCTCCTCTGAGACCCCAGGCAGCACTTAGCTGTGAGCCCCTGTAAAGTGAAAAACAACTTACATATGTCTAAGATAAAATGGCACAGAGCAAACGTTCCCAAGCTAAAGAAAAACAGGAGAACTGATATCAAGGAATGATTAAGCCAAAGCAAGGATGAATCTCAGCAAGTCAAACATTAAAGGCTGTATTTCCAAGTCTAGAATCTAGGGCATATGGTGTCATGATGGGAGCTCCCATAGGCTTGAGAAGCCTTGTCCCTATGTCCTAGCTGTTTGCAGTCCACATAGTCTCCCTCTGGGACTGGCTCCACTCATTGCCCAAAACCTTTCTTAACAAATGTTCTGTGTTCATAGCATCTCCAACATCATGAGTTCTCAATTGTAACTCAGGCTTCACCCTTTAGCTTTATGCATTTCCCACCTAGCTGCTCCCTGTAGCAAATCTGCCCCTGCTACACATTACCTGGTCTTAGAGGCCTTCTTTTGGTGTCTTGGTAAAAGCCTCTATAATCCCATAACTCTCACATTCCGCATGCCTGAGAAATCAGCATCTTGTGGATGATGCCATGGTCTGCCACCACCTGGAGAAGTAGCCAGACCCAATTGGATCATGGTTGTCATGGCCTATGTATGCCTGGGTGGCTGAACATAGGATAAAGTTCTCTTGGTGGCCTTGTGCCTGCAGGGAGTCTTGGAGCTCTCTTTACAAAGCAAAGCCTTTCAAATGAGTAAAAATCTTTATACCCTGGAACCTGCTGAGTGAAATCTGGTCAATTCCTGAGATGTCTTTAAGGCATTTTTCTCATTGTTTCAGCACAATGTGTTTGGCTTCTTCTTTAATAGCACTAACCTCTAACAACCATACTTTGTTTATAATTTTGAACTTTGATCTTGTTCCTTTTATTGACCGACTGCACCTTTTTCAATATCTTCAAATTCTTCTGCTCCCCATATTCATTGTAAACCTAGCTAAAAATAGCCATGACACATCCTGCATACTATGTCTTTTTAAAACTTCCCCCTCCAAATTAATTAATCTGTCAGCTTTAAATTCAGCCTCCTACAAAGCTTCCAGATACAGAAAAAAATGTAGACATATTTTTGCCAGAATGCAGCAGGAATGACCTCTAATCCAATTTCCAATAGAATCCTTATTCAAGTATGACACTTCATAAGCACAATCTCTATTTCCACGTTCCTATCAGTATTCTAGTTTTCTGATCTCCTACTAGAACTGCTCTGCTTACAGAAATCTGGTCCTCTTTAGCTTGCATCTCCACACTCTTCCAAATTCCTCCCACAAACCAGTTCCAAAGGCTTAATAACAACCTCATGGTCAGCTTTAGTCATAACAATGACCCCAGTGTGGTACCACTTTTCTGTATTAGTTTTACATTACTTTCACAGAATGCTTGACATAAGCAACTTAAGGGGAAGGAAGATTTATTTTGCCTCATGGTTTCAGAGGTATGTCTCCACCATATCAGGGGGGCATGCGGCAGCACAGAAGTCTACATCATGATGGCCAGGAAACAAAGAAAGAGGGAATACCGGAAGAGGCCAGGGATCCTCATTATGTAATAGTCTCTGGAAATGCCATTACAGACAGAGCCAGAGGGATGCTTTACTAATCACCGATGTTTCCTAATCCAATGAAGTTGACAATCCAAATTAACCATGACAGTTACCTACTGTTTTATAACAAATGATTCCCCACCCTATAGAATCTGAAGATTTATCTGGGTAAGGAATCTAGGATCATCTTACGTTGACACTTCTGGCTTAAAGTCTCTCATGAGATCGCAGTTAAGCTTTCAACTCAGGCTACAACCACATCTGAAATCTTCGTGAAGGAGAATAGGTTTGTGGGGAAGGACCTGTTTCTAAGGCCTGCAGTACAAGCCTTAGTCCCTCTCTGAATGTTGTCTTACTAGAAAATTCACTTCTTTATAAGATGATCTTTATTTTTGACCCTGTAAGTGATTTTGTGTTTTGGGAGAGAGAGAAAGAAAGAGAGAGAAGAAGAGAGAGAGAAAAAAAATGAATATAGGCACTGCAGTTTTTATATCCTCATCTTGGAAGTTGCTTTATCATATGGCATTAGTCACACAAAAAAACCTTGGAACAATGTGGGAAGAGACCACAAATTTATTTGTGAGATTCTGCATGGGACATATTAGAGGCTGACTACCACAAGAAAATCATTCTAGAAGTTCATAAAATTCAAGTACCCACAATATCTTGTTTATTCCAACTACTACATTTAAACTAAGGTCATTTGTGGGAGAGAAAGGCATATTGTGGAAGAATATGAATATTCTCTTGTTCTTGCTTATAATGTCATCCTCACATAACTGTATTTAACATATTGTTGTGACTATTTCCTTGACCTAAGGTACTTTTTCCTCATTAACAAACCCCTTGTTTTCATTTGAGGAGATTGCTACGCATCCATAAAGTTCTAAAATTAAAACAACATTCATTGCTAAATGGTAAAAACTATTCAATGTTATTGAATTAAACATTCTGGTAGCATAGAAGCACATATTGCTTTTCTCACCTGGCTTCTCATATTGTCAGGAGAATGAGTATTTTAAAGTTTTTTATTGTTGTTTGTTTGTATTGTAGTACTTAGGGGCTGGACCCATAGCCTTGCACATATTCATAACCACTCTACCAATGAGCTGCACTCCCAGCCCATTTTTTAGTTTTTATCTTAAGACCAGATCTCACTAAATTACATAGTCTGCCTCTAGCCTCAAACCTGTAATACTCCTGCTTCCACCTCTCTAGTCACTGGAATTACAGACTTGAACCACTGTGCCCAGAACCTTAAAGATTTTTTATCTTTGTTTTTATTTATTTTTTAAAGTCAAGCATATATAGCCATGCTGCAATGAGAATAAGTTTTAGCACAATGGATAGTGAATACTTGAAGTTATGAACTGGGGATTTGAGAAACTAAGGATATCTTGTTTAGGGTATTATAGTAATGAATATGTAACCATTTATAACTCTTTGTTCTTTGACCCCCTTGAGTTATCTTCCTTAATAAACATAACCCTGGCAACTTCCTGTGACTATCCTTATGTTGAAGGAAACTCTGCCTTGGGCCACCATAATCATGTTACGTAGCTTGACTAACAGCACTTTGACTCTCACTGACAAATGGATGAAGAAGACATGCTAGTTTGGGAATTTTCAGTGCACTGTTTCCAAGACTCAGTATGAAACTAGTTATCTGATTCTCTTTCTCTATTAGGATAGAGCATTGTTGTTGTGGACATATGGGAGCCAAATAAGTCTAAATCAATAACTTTTATAAGCTTCAACTTAAAAATATGAAATAAACTTTACCAAGAATATCTATTTATATGCTAGAAGTGATCTATAGTAATAGATTTTAAAAATAGAAAAGTTATTTCTTCTTGGTCACAGGTAAAGAGATAAGGCCATAAATTGCTTATAAAGAAGCAAGTTTAAAACAAATGTGCAACATGTCTGGGTGTTTTCTTTTAATACTGTCAGTTACTGAACAATGTATTCTGGACATTCTAATTCTCTTAGTTACATTTTGATATAATATTTATATACATTTTATACTTGGGAACTATTTATAAAAATACAATTTTCCAAGTAATTAAGTATTCAAAAAATTAAATAAATATTCTACTCCTGATTCCAAAGTTTATTTTTAGGCTATAACTTAATGTTCCTAGCAATGCAGGATGTGGACACAATAAAATATTGCAAATTATATAACAATTTCAAATATTCATCTTTAAACCCACAAATTGTTAGAAATAGAAAAGTAGCCAGTGAAATTTTTAAATGTTTGGGGGCACAGAACACTAAAAAAGGTTTCAATCATGATTGCTGTCAAGACTTATCATTTTAACCACGAAACTGATGCCATTTATTTTTCCCATTTGTGCTTCAGTCTTCTACTGAACCAAGGAGATCTTTGTGACCTTCTCAAAAGTAGTTTCTTTAATAAATCCAAATCTTATTTCAAAGGTCCACTTTATGACTTTATTTCCTTTTCTTTTCCTGGCAACTGAACCAAGTCCACAGAACTCCTAATGGAACTTTCTGGAGTCTTACATGAATTGTGATAACTTTAGTTCAACCCTTGTAAGTAGGAATCTGTAACTCCAAAACAAAATCATAAGAAATGAAGTTTGTTGACAAAATAAAACCTAGATCCCCAAGTACAATGTGCATGCAAAAATGTAAAATGATTCTCTTATTTGACAAGGTAAGATGAGTAATTTTTCACTAATTCCTTATTTCTGAGCAGTTGGAGAAGTGGAGAGAGATTTCAAAAAATAACATCAATTTTTTTGAAATGTATAATCAGTTTCAGCAAAGCATTGGAGTGTAAAATAGATTTTACTGAAAACAATATTTACGTAATTAAAATGGTCCTTTGACACATTAGGTGGGCGTGTTGTCTTTTCTTTATGAAGATAGCATATAAGAAATTCCATCAGTAGAACATGTATTTGGGACTTTTAATTCAAGAAGCCAACTATATAGTCTAAACAATCAATAAAAATGTTAATGGAAATTTAATAAAGTAAATTTTTTCATGGGACATTTAACTTTGCAACTGTTGTACTTTCAAAACCTTACAAATTCTGTCCTTGTCATAAAATTAATATTTCATTTAATTTTAAAACGTACCATGATAGCTTAAAAGTCAATCTAAATCAATATATCTACTGATTTTATTTTTCATGTCTATTGCAGAAACTTACAAGAGAGGTAACTATTACTATATGGTGCCAACATAACTTACATGTCTTTGATAAGTTATGCAGTCTTAATTAATAATTCTTATTTTGTGGGGGAGAGTTTAGGTTTTTTTTTTTTTTTTTTAGACACAGAGTTCCTCTGTACAGCTAGTCCTTGAAATCCTATTAATCCTCCTTCCTCACCCTCCTGAGGGCTGGGATTATAGGTGTGCACACTATACCCAGTGAAGAAGTCTTATTTTATTTCCCCTTATATGTTTGTTCTGATCTTTTGGAGTTGAGCATAATATAATCTGTCTCATGAAACTCTTCAGAAGTTTACTTTGATGATCCTATGATAACTAACCTTACCACAGTTTCCTCAATGTACTTTGTATATTTCCCATGAATTACATCCTATTTTATGAATTATTTTAGAGAATCTATCAATCTGTACATGTATATGTATATTCTCTCTTAGTAAATTGAACTTTCTGTTTCTTGTTTTTATAGCATTTTCCTTTCTCAATGAATTAATTAAAATGATATATAAAGTTTTCATTCACATTTAATTCAACCAAATTTTATTGAACAATGATATTCAAATAACTACTGAAGATATAATGAAATAAATCTAGGTCCAATGCTTAACTCCAATGCTTTAGCAATAGGAAAGACTGAAATTTCCATGATTTAAATTTGAATCCTTGCAAATAGCACTTCTCATCCTTCTTTCAGTGATACAAACTGTTCTGAAAACTATTATTGAAAGGCGAATACACTAGTACTTACTAACAGTTCAAGAGCTACTAGCTTATAATGCTATAAGTTAGCATATATCAGCCTGCTGTAAGTCATGAGTAACACAGGTTTTTGGTGTATTATAGAAAATGAATTATTATTAAAGAAGTTGAACTCTTAATGTAATCTGTTAAAAAGCATTAATAAATACAGGAAACATGGTGATAAATAATCTATCAGTTTTCTAAGACATCTAAGATATTTGACATTTCCTCTAAACTTATACTAATAAAAATGGAATAATATAAGTTTTAATGTTAGTGGATATTTTCTAATCTATTCAAATGACTTCACCTTAGGAAACCTATAAAATAATGATCTAAATTTCCTTTTATGACAAATTAGCAAATAAAAGTACAATTTTAACCAGAAAGACTGTTTATGTTTGGCTTTTGAAGCTTATATACACTTAGAAAAAACACAATTTTGTAAATTTCTATAGCTCATGTGAAATACATCAACTGCTCTTGAAATCATATCAATACATTTAAGTTGGAAGCCACTTAACATTTTTTGTTAGAAAGGATGGAACTTTAACAAAAGAGTCTGTATATTTTAAAAATATATTTTCCCTTCACCTTAGTAAAGAATAAGTTTAATTTAGGACACTCATTTAAGGGGAAGATTAAAAGACAATGCTCGACTGGGCAATTCCTTTTGCACATTATCTCAGTTTGCCAGGGAAGGTTTTTGAAATTTTAGAGAAGAAAAATAGCTTCTGTTGAGTATTTCAAAGTAATTGGTTAGACCCTATCCTTGAGTAGGTGTAAAGGCTGGGAAGTATTTGAAAAATAAAATAAAACTCAGTACATTCTCAGTACACACATTGTAAAGTGTCCAAAAGAACAGTGTCAATAGAAAGTTAAATTTAGTTACTTGGACTGAGATAATTTCTAAATATATAGTGACATAACATCTTGCTGAGTTGCATAAACAATTAATATATTTTATGATACCACCTGATGATTATCTTCACCAAATACTGAACTATTTCAGATTGATTGTCAGCTACATTGGCTAATGGGAAAGACTACCAGACTCCAGTTAAAAACAAGAACATACAGAGACTGAGCTTGCACATGAATATTAACTGATACTGTTTCTATCCTGAATCAGCTTACAATCTATAAAAACAATGTAACTATTTGTATTAGAAATTATATTTAGTTGGTCTTAAAAATGTGGTAGAAATTTTTAGAATGATATTTGGAAATGTGAGGCCTCACCTAAATCATGGAAGCTTCTATGATGAAGTTAGACTCTTAATCAATTTTGAGAAATGTGAAAGACTTTGTCAGGGTGGTGATAGAATAGTTAAGAAGAAATATCCAAGCACTTAGTAGTACAAATAGTACTGAAAACTATTCGGTTGTCATTTTGCTGAAGGAATTTCAGTAGTGGACTTTCAAAATAAATGTATTGCTTTAACTGAAGACATTAGTGCTCAATTTGACTAATGGAAACTAAATTGTAGGAACTAAGAGTATAAATGAAGTTTTTAAGTATTCTGGTAGTCCAGAAGAGAGTTCATGAAGCTCAAAGGTAGAATGTTGACTGTCAATCTTAGGAGAATAAACATATGAGAAATACTGGGGTCATAGAATAGAAGAAAATTGACCAGCATGAATATTAAAATTGCAGTTGATAATGCTTCTTCCAGCTTTGTAGACTGCAAAGCATAATGGTTTCATGAATGGAGCAGTTAAGTGACAAATATAATTCATTTGAGAAGTTTATAAGAATTACTTTTGTATAAAGTTCTAGTGAGAAAAATATCAAAACCAAAGTCTCTTCAGAATTTAAATTTTTACAGTTGGACCATAAGATAGTGTTTGGGAATGAAGATACAAATTTAGAAGTTTTCTGTTTAAGGGCAACACTTAAAGCTGTAGGTCATTCAGAGTCAGAGAAATTATTTGAAAAAAAAACTGAGAAAAAGAAAGAAAAGGGCTAAGGAATTTTTCCCTAGAGAAAAAGTCAGTCTTAGGAAAAAAAGAGGAGAAAGAAGAATTTTAAAAAGAATAGTTGGAGAGGAGTCATTGTTTAATTTTAAATAAAAATCAGTACAACAGATCAGAATCACTTGGAGGAAAGAGTATTGTACTACAGTTTTCTGGACCCATCAAGTATGTTTCTAACTAATTGGTCTTGAATAAGGCCACATACTATCAATTTCAAGCTGCTAGTTGATGCTTATATGCTACCCTGAAGATGATATTGTAAGTACCAGTTATAGCCAGGTATAGCAGCTCACACTTGTAATCCCAGATGCTCAGGAGGCAGATGCAGGAGGATTGTAAATTCGAGGCCAGAGGCAGCCTGAGTGATTTAAGGAGACCCTGTCTCAAGATAAAAAATTTTGAAAAATGGAGGCTGAGGATGCAGCTCAGTGGTAAAGAGCTTATAAAGCATGTGAGAGGCCCTGGATTCAACCAGCCAGTACAAAACAAAACAAAACAAAATAAACAGAACACTCTTATAGAGTGTTATGGAAGATAAGGGACAAAATTTTCAGGAAAATGAGATGGTCCAAATATCAAGTATAATTGAATATTCAGGAATAGTGAGTACTGAGAACAACCTAATGTTCTAGCAAAGTTAGTTTCTTTTATTATTTTACAAATGAGTTAGAATTTAGTACCTTGTATTAATGGAGTTGGGCTGGGGTTTAGCACAGTTGGTAGAGTGCTGCTCCACACACTCTGAGGGCCTTGGTTCAATTCCTCAGTACCATAAATACAGAAGCAGGATGTGGCAATCCACTCTGGAAGCAATCCCAAAACAATCAGACATTGAAAACCCTATGAGGATCACTATGAGTTGCACTGGACTCTACTTCCCCTAAGAACAACAATATTAATGGCATTGACAGCACTAAAAGTTGCAGGTATACGTGAATAGCTAGAAAATGAATGCACTAAATAAAAATTGTTTGAAAGGTTTATTTGAAAGGATAGGTAAAGGTGTTTGGGACATTTCTTCCCCCACCCCCCAGCATTTTAAAATATTGAACAAAATGATAAATTTGCCCATGCTAAAGTGACAGTGTATAGAAAATGTTATCTTACTAGTGCTGGTAGAAATAAAATCTCTCTTAAAGAAAAATTAACATTATGGGAATTGCTGGAGGCCTCAGGCTAACCCCTGCAGTTCATGCAGAGGAGGGAATAAAAGCAGCTGAAGAGAGAATGTGAAGTGGACCCAGTGGCTGGGGCAACATGAGGTTATATGTAAAAAAAGTCACATCTACTAGGAAGTTTCCAGTAAAACTTTATGAGAATATAATTAGCCCTCTCTCCAGCACTTCTTCATTATGTAGCCAATATAGTTGGGTTTCTTGTAGAAGCTAGTGAAGAAGTTGAGCCATGAATGCAGATTTTGGCAAATGTCCAAGAGAATTTACTGCAGATTTACAATAATTCTCTAATTCAATAATTTTCAGGTTTCTCTCCTTATTTTCATATGGTAGTTTAAACCTCAGTTTGTAAACTTGTAGGTAGTGATTAAAAATTTTAATCAACTCTATTTAAATATAATATGCGGGAATCAGATAGCTAGTATCTTCAAAAAAAAAAAAGAACAGAATATTTTTAATGAAGTGCATCTGATAGAAAGCTCCAACTCATCAACAGCTTTTCTTTATATCCTACCTATACCTACCTCTGGGCTGGGATTTAGCTCAGTTGGTAGAGCGCTGCGCTGCAGTCTCTGAGGTCCCGAGTTCAATTCCCAGCACCGCAAAAATGGGAGAAGGACCTGGCAATCCACTCCCAAGGCAATCCTGAAACAGCCAGCCATTGAAAACCCTATGAGGGTCGCTATGAGTCGGACACCGACTTGACGGCACCAAACAACAACAACAACAATATCTACCTCTATACAATATCAAACCATGAGCTTTTATCTGTTACTTCTCTTTTAAACACATGAAATGTAAATTGCCTTGCAAATATTTAAGATCATTTTGTTTTGTTTTTATTTTTACTTCATTTACTCTTTTAGCACCTTGTGTTTATTCAATCATTCTTTGTGGTGCTTGGCTTCCAGTTCATGCAAAGAATGTAGTTGCCTAAGCTCCCTGAACTTTATCATAATTCTCCTCTCCTCTTCTGGCACTAGTGTTGAGAGAAAGATGTGTTTTAGAGATTGCTGGTTTATAATTAAGGTCTTTTTTCCCCTGTTATCTATGTCCTTTTTTAGTATCAGAAATTTTCTTGTGTAAATCACTCTGCCTTAATATTGTTTTGTATGGGTAGGGACACTCATGCTATCTCTCATCACTGGGGATTTAGGTGACCCTGTTATAACCAAAGTATCAAATAAACTAGCAATATTGATTTCATTCAGGATAGGAACTTGTTCTGAGATGATCAAAATGCAATTTTATCCTAGAGTTCTTTTGAAATATTGAGAAGAAAAAGTCTTTATTTCCATGAAGTTATAACTGTGTTGATATGTCTTAATTGCTAGAGGGAAATTATATGGAGAAAGTCTAACTGAAAATGAAACAAAAGAGACAGAAAAGAAGCCAGGAGAAACTCATCAGTGGGAATATCTTTTGAGTCTTTTGAAGCACAAGAGGGTAATGAAGACAGCTCAGCTATGTTGTTGTTAGGTGCTGTTGGGTCCAACTCATAGTGACCTTATGTCCAACAGATTGAAACGCTTGTCACTGTGCCATACCCAGCATAGGAAATAATATATTACCTGTTTATTCTTATGTCAGTTTTGGTAGAAAATTTTAGGTCTTAATTTAAATAAGAGTTAGTAGAATGAGTTGATGAAGAATTGTGGAGGCAAAAGGATGGCATCTTGCCTATAATCCAAAACATTTCAAAATGGTAAATTTGCAATGAAATTCATTAATTGGTGCATTAAGTAGTTTTCCATTGCTGTGATTAAAACCTGAGAAAAACAACTTAAAGGAAGCAAGGTTTGTTTTGGCTCATAGTTCCAGAGGTTTAATTCTGAGATCACTTGGTCTCACCATTGGGAACTTGTGTTGAAGAACATCAAAGTGAGGAGTTCATGGTGAAGCAAAGATGTTAAACTCATGGTGGCCTCATAGTAGAAAGTGAGCAAGAGGAATAAGGGTCCAGGGACAAAAATATATTCTTGAAGAGAGTGACCCCAGTGACCTACCTTTTCTATAATGCACCACCAGAAAGTTTCCATCACCTCCCAATAACACCATCAGCTAGCAGCCAAATCTTTTGTACAATAGCCATTGGGAAATATTTCAGATCCAAAACATAAAACTTCTCTTCTTCCTTAAAGTCTCATGTCAGAATGTATTTAGTCCATCCCAAAGAGTACACAGCAGTTCCAGGATTGCTCAAAAGTTTAAGTGTAAAGTCTCCTCTGAGACATAAAGTAAACTCATAGCTGTGAACACATGTTAAAAAATGCAAAGAAAAAATGTTTACATACCTCCAACCCTCAGTTGGTAGAGTGCTGCTCTGTGTTCCCTGAGGCCCTGGGTTCCATTAGCAGCACCACAAAAAGGAAGAGAAAGACCTGGCAGCCCACTCCTGATACAATCCCAAAACAATGAGTCATTGAAAACTCTATGAATAGCAGAGATGAACCAACAATGGGGCCAGGCATGGCACAGTGTCAGGGAGTGTTTCATTCTGTTGTACACAGGGTCTATATGACTTGAACCCAACTCTACAGCACATAACCTAACAATGTATAATGGCACAGAGGAAACATTCCCATTCCAAAGAGGAGTAATGGGGACATTGCTGGGGAAACATATCCTATAACTCCATGTCCAGCATCTAAGACATGCCGTGGTGAAATGTGGGCTCCCAAGGTCTTGGGCAACTCTGCCCATATGGATTCAGTGGTTGCACCCAGATAGGTACTGTCTGAGGCTGGTCCTACTCATTGTCTGTGGCTTTCATCAGCAGATGTTCCATGTTTTTAACATCTCTAACTTCCTGAATTTTAGCTCCACTGTAGCTTTGACTTTGCTCTCACTCCTTACTGCTTTGTCTTTTCCGGGGCTACTCACATGAACTCCAACCCTGCCACACACTTGCCAGTCTGGCCAGGCATTTCTTTGACATCTGGGTGGAAGTCTCCATGACTCCATAACTCTTATATTCCACGTACCTCCATAACCAGCATTTATGCTACCTCCATAACCAGCAGTTATATCAAGGTCTATTGCCAGCTCCAGCAGTAGCCAGGCCTATTTGGACCAAGCACACAGAGGCTTCTGAGTGCCTGCATGGTGGAGCATGGGAAACTGAATCCTAAGGAAACAAGCTATCAGGTGACTCTGAGAGAGCTTGATGGCTAGAGACTCTCTACTCAAAGTAAAGTCTTTCAAATGACTTTACATTTCATCCTCTTAAACCTTCTCCTGATTTACTCTGAGCAATTCTATAGATGCCCTGAAAGCATCTGTTCTATTGTCCCTGTGCAATATTCTTGGCTCCTTTTTAATGGTACAATGTCTTTAGGAACCATACTTTCCTTGGACCAAAGATGACGTGCTTCTTTTCTGGCTAAATTGCAAATTTTAAAAAATATATATGCTCTGATCAAATATTTTCAAATAGTTTTGCATAGGATTCACACTGTATATCTTAGTAAAGGCACCTGAAAGTACCTATGCCACCACCTGAACATTGTGCTGATTTGAAATTTCTCTTACCAGATAAACTAGTCTATCACCTTTAAATTCAGTCATACACAAACTCTCAGAACATGGACAAAGGGTAAACAAGTTCATTTCCAGAATATAACCTAAATAGGTTCTAGTCCAATTCTCAATGTTGTTGTTGTTGTTATTGTTGTTGTTGTTGGGTGCTCTTGAGTTGGGTCCAACTCACAGCAACTCTATGCACAACGGAGTGTTTCAGGAGTGGATTGCCAGGTCCTTCTTGGTAGCCAGAAACCAAGATAGCACAAATTTCATTGTTCTCATTTCTAATAGCATTCTGATCTTCTGAGCTCCCATCAGAATCACCCATTAAGGTCTGTTTGTAGCATTCCAAAAACAGTCATTGAAAACTCTATGAGTAGCAGAGAAGCACTGACAATAGTGCTATGTCAGACATGGCAGTGTCAGGGAGTTTTTCAACCATTGTAAGTAGGGATGCTACGAGTTGGGCCTGACTTGAGGGCACCAAACAACAAAAACAAGCCTTCTGTAGCTTTCAACTGAAAATCTTTCCAACTTCCTCCTGCAAATAGGCTCAAAGGCTTGTGAACCACATTCTCAAGTGTAATCACAGCAACCACTCCACTCTTGGTATCAATTTTCTCTGCTAGTCAGCTTTTTGTCACTGTGACAAAAATCTTAGAAAAACAATTTAAAGGTAAAAAGGTTTATTTTGGTTCATCTTTTCAGAGATTCAGTACATCATAGCTGTTTTAGGAGTTCAGAAGCTTTATCAGGTATCAATACCCACGGGGAAAAAAACAGATAGGAGCCGGATTGGGCAGGAGTTCTAAGACATTATACCTACCTGATAAAAATCTTTGTCAGCTCATTGAGGGAGCTCTACAGCAAGGATTTCCTTTTAGATGAGTCCTGCATTGGGTAGAAATAGGTGGGCCTTTTTGATACCATCTTAGTAAGTCATTGTTTGAGGGCTCTCCTGGAAAGACTGGCTTTTACTTAAAAGGCAATGCAAATAATGAACAATCTAACATCTAGAGAATCCCTGCTACCTGCACAAGTTAGAAATGGTGAGTGAGTCTTGAAGGTGGAGATGAATGCTGGATCTGTATGTCTGTCACACTTTTTTATCACAAACTCAATATTTTAATCACACATAAATCATCACACTGAAGGATTTTTATAATTTGTTTAGGTAAAAGTATATAAAAAATTTATCACAATGTTTTCCTTTGTTTAGAAATAAAAATTTTCTTCCATGAATTTTCTACAAACTCACCATTAAAGGGGTAGATGACTTTGTATATACTATCTGATACTGATGAACATTTTTCAATATTACCAACTTTAATATGAAAGTTTCATTCTTATTCAGTAAGCTTGCCTGCAGCTGTAGCCCTGTGGCATCCAATCCCGTCAGATCTCGAAGCTAAGCAGGGTGGGGCCTGGCTAGTACCTGGATGGGAGACCACCTGGGAACACCAGAAACTGTAGGCTTGGGAGAAGGACCTGGCAACCCCCTCCCAAAAATCAATCTGCCATTGAAAATCCTGTGAACAGCAGAGAAGCATTGACAATAGTGTTCCCCCTGTTGTACAGAGGGTCACTATGAGTTGGATACCGACTTAACAGCACCTAACAACAACAACAACAACATTCAGTAAGCTATATTCCTTAATAAAAATTAGAGATAAGCCATCAAAATTGACATATTTAAATGAATCAAGCCATAAGTGATTGTGAGATGTAGAATTATGTATGATAAAGAAAATGACACATTGAACATAGTACAATTATATCTGATGATATTTTTATAAAATATAAGGAGATTTCAGAGATGATGTATGCTGCCATTTTATCAGCATTGGTATTTTGTCTGAGATAGAAGTCAGTAATCAAACATCAGTTTCCTGTCTTAAAGATACTTAGTGATACATTGGAGAATCTTCCTTAAATATAGTCCAGAACTACAGACTCTCATCTCCATTTCCTTCTATACCTTCTCTACTACATCTCTTATTTTGCTACTTCACATGTTGTAATCTCCTGACCACTAAATATCCCCTTTCATTATTAGTCAGTACAGGACAATATCCCAGTGGTTTTGAAAATAATTATTTATTTCTTACTAACGGTAGATATCTATATCATGAGTGGGCTGTGCTCTATCTATGTACATGATTTAGAGAATTTGGTTGACAGAGACTCTACCATCTTGTTATAGAAATACGTGACTTTTAGAGGGAAATTGAGATCTCTCCTAGTCAAGACGACAAACATTACACCCTCTCATATTTACTTCTTCCGTCTAATCATAAGGCCATGCTTAAGTGCAAATGGCCTAAAATTTGTAATTTTCTCTGTGAAAAAGGGATGAAGAATTGAAAGTATTTTGAGAGAAATCTCTACCCAACAACTGACATCATTAAAACTCATTTCCATTTTTGTATTATTATACTATTACATCTATTATCATTGACTGGTGTACTCTAGAGGTTTTGTGTCCCAGAAGATGTGGCATTGATTTTACACAGCTGATTCCTTTTGAAACTTACAACTAATTCATCGACTTGAAACATATCAGTGATATGTTGCTCTCACATTGTTATTTTACTGATCAGTATTTTCTGCTCTTGGTACATTTCCTACTGTTTCAGAACAATGCCATTTAAAATTTCTTCAATTAACACAGAGAACAATTCATAAGTATATTTATTAGTAGAGGTTCTCACTCTTCAATTATTAATTTATTAAAGTTAAAAATACCATGTGTTTTCAAACAATAATTAAAATAATCTTATCTTTAAAAATAATTTCCTTATATTGCATCTTACTTAAAATTTATAATATTATTACTGGTATTCCTCACAAATATAATGTAATCTTTCCCAATCATCTTCTTATTAAAAATGAATCTAGTATACAATCGTATTCTCATTTCAAAAACCCTTAAATTAAGCCTGTTTATATCTATCCAATCACAATTTACTAACTGCAAGCATTATATTTTGTGTTGATTGAATCTTAAGTGGAAAATTTACATGAATAATGTTGCTCAATACAAAATATACTCACCTTAATCATACTATGATATATTATAGGACAATTCCTCTGATCTATTAATTCACAACTAATTAAAAACCATTCTGAACTTAGTTGGACTAATGGATTCGTATTTTTATCACTAATCACCTGACCTATAAATTTCAATTGTGGAGAGGTTTTCTACTGCTATTATCAATGTTTCTACTGTATTATTAATTTCTTATAGAAGTTTGCACCTTTAGCTCTCTTTACAGATAGGTGAGCAGGAAAACTGGTGATATGTTAATGTTGGCCTTTCTGCCATACTCATTGCCTTCAGCATGGGCTGAATTCAATTTTACTACATTCTCTTTTGTGGCTTGGTCGACTGCCTTTAATGAAATGCGAGTAATAAATTACAGGCAGACAGGTAAGTCTCTCTGAACTACGGAACTAGTACAACTTCTATAATTCCTTCAGTAAAAATACAATCAAGGTTTTATTTAATTGTGACAAGCAAATCATTTCAACTTGAAGAAAAAGTGGAACTAGAAACATTTACCTCCTAACTTGAAAGCACCAGTGACTGACATTCCAATAGCTAAAGAAAAGAAAAGGAAAAAAATATGAGACTTAAAATCTTAAATCCTCATTCATTCAGTATAACAGTCTTAATACGAAACTTCTTGAAGCCGGAGACCTTTTTATTTGAATGCATTGTTTTCACCTATTGGATAATGAAATGTAATAACTATAATACCAGAGAGATCAGTCTTCATACCCCAGATCCCAGAATAGTGTAATTTAGGAAAGCTACTTAATCCTTTTGGGCTGGGATTTAGCTCAGTGGACAGACTGCTGCTCTGTGCTCTCTGAGGCCCTGGGATCAATTTCCAGCACAGCAAAAATGGGAGAAAGATCTGGTAGCTCACTCCTAATACAATCTTGAAGCATTCTGACATTGAAAACCCTATTGATAGCAGAGAAGCACTGACATAATGCTGGGTGTGGCACAGTGTTAGGGAGTGTTTCATTCTGTTGTACATAGGATCACTATGAGTTAGACCTGACTAGTTGGCACTTAACAACAACAACAGTTTAATCTTTTACTTTTTTCTTTTTAAATTTTTATATCCTTTAATAAGTAGTGTAGATAAGGCATACTGTAACAGTGTTTGTGAGAATTAGGGGTTTTTTTTTTGTTGTTCTCTGAAAAGAATAGAAATGACGTTTGGCATTAATCAACTTTGGATAAAACTCTTGATTGTCATGCATTTTATACTGGAATTTGGAATATATACTTAAACTCATAATGTTTCAGAAACTGTGTCTGAAGAACATGGTAAAGGAAGAAAATGCATGTGCTGAATCTTCTGACATACAATAAATGTAGACAAAGTTTGACACAAATTGTCTAACACAAAAAAAGAATCATCTAGAAAAATAAGTCTTACAAATCCAGCACTCATGGTAAAAGCTAAATATTGAAAGATTCTTATTTCAGCTTTCCTAGTAATTATTCACTCCCAAATGTTGGTCAGCTTGTCCTGCTATGGGGGTTTGCATGTTGCTATGATGCTGAAAGCTATGCCACTAGTATTTCAGATACCAGGAGGGTCACTTATGGTAGACAAATTTCAGCTGAGTTTCCAGATTAAGATAGACTAGGGAAAAGGACCTGGCAGCCTACTCCTAAAACAACTAGCCAGTGAAAATCCTTTGAATAACAGAGAAATATTATCAAATATAGTGCCGGAAAATGAGCCCCACAGGCTTGAAGGCATTCAAAAGATGTCTGGAGAAGAATTTCTTCCTCAAAGTAGAAGAGACCTTAATGATGAGAATATAGTAAAGCCCTTGAGACCTCCATTTCCTGATGTGGCAAGACCCAAAATGAGAAGAGACACAGGGTCGGCAACAATAGGCTCAAACGTAAAAAGATTGTATGCATGGCACAGTGTTGGGTAGTATTTCATTCTGTTATACATAGGGTTGCTATGAGTTGGACATAAATACAGGACAAATAACCACAATTATCTAGATCTCCCAATATTTACTAGAAATGCTACTACCTATAATTAGGGTTATGTGCTCCTAAGACTAAAAATTTTTGTTAAAATATACAAACCTTTTTAAATTTTGGGGAGAAATATCCATTTGTGCAACTGATACATTCTATAAATAAATCCCCCACACGTCTGTCAGTTTGCCGCATTGTGGGGGCGTGTGTTGCGATGAGGCTAAGAACTCTGTCACTGTAACCTCGGACATGAGCAAGGTTACCCATGGTGGACAAGTTTTCAGCTGAGCTTCCAGACTAAGACAGACTAGGGAGTAGGACCAGGAGAGCCACTCCCGAAACAACTAGCTATTGAAAACCCTATGGATAGCAAAGAAACACTGTCAGATATAGTGCCATAAAATGAGCCCCCCACGTTGGAAGGCACTCAAAAGACTACTGGGGAAGAGTTGCCTGGTCAAAGTAGAGTCTGCCGTGATGACAGAAATGGAGCAAAGCCCGAGGGTGCTTAACTTGCTGATGTGGCAAGACTCAAGATGAGGAGAAACAACTGTAAACATCCATTAATAATTGGAACATGGAATGTACATAGTATGAATCTAGGCAAATTAGAAATTGTTAAAAGAGAAATGGAGCACATAAACATTGACATTCTAGGCATCAGTGAGCTAAAATGGACCGGCACAGGCCATTTTAATTCAGACAATCATATGGTCTACTATGCTGGGAATGATAAACTAAAGAGAAATGGGGTTGCATTAATCATCAAAAAAGACATTTCAAGATCTGACCTGCCTGAAATACATGGTGTCAGTGATAGAATAATATCCATACACCTACAAAGAAGGCCAGTTAATATGACTATTATTCAAATTTATGCACCCACCACTAAGGCCACAAAGGAAGAAAGGGAAGACTTCTATCAGCTTCTGCAATCTGAAATAGATCAAACATGCAATCAAGACATACTGATAATCACTGGTGACTGGAAAGCAAAGGTTGGAAACAAAGAAGAAGGCTCAGTAGTTGGAAAATATGGTCTTGGTGAAAGAAACGAAGCTGGAGATCGCATGATAGAATTTTGTCAGACTAATGACCTTTTCATTGCAAATACATTTTTTCAACATCATAAACAGAGACTGTACACATGGACTTCACCAGATGGAATATACAGGAATCAAATTGACTACATATGTGTGGAAAGAGACGATGGAAAAGCTCTGTACAAAATGTCAAAACAAGACCAGGTGCTGACTGTGGATCAGACCATCAACTTCTCATATGTAAATTCAAACTGAAGCTGAAGAAAATTAGAACAAGTATACTCGAGCCATGGCATGACTTGAGTATATCCCACCTGAGTTCAGAGACCACCTCAAAAATAGGTTTAATGCATTAGACACAAATGATAGGAGACCAGAAGAGTTGTGGCATGACATAAAAGATATCATTCAAGAAGGAAGCAAAAAGTTCTTAAAAAGACAAGAAAAAAAGTAATGCCCAAATTACATGTCAAAAGAGATGCTGGAACTTGCCGTCGAATATCCAGCAGCTAAAGCAAAGGGAAAACACAATGAAGTTAAGGAACTAAACAGAAGATTTCAGTAGGCAGCTCAAGATGACAAAAACAAATATTATAATGACACGTGTAAGGAGCCGGAGGCAGAAAACCAAAAGGGAAGAACACGCTCTCTGTTTCTCAAGCTTAAGGAAGTGAAGAAAAAATTCAAGCCTTAAGTGGCAGCAGAGAAAGATTCTACAGGGAAAATATTAAATGATGCAGGAAACATGAAAAGAAGATGGAAAGAATACACAGAGTCGTTATATAAGAAGGAATTGGTAGATGACCAGCCATTCCAAGAGGTTGCATATGAAGAGGAACCAATGGTGTTGAAGGATGAAGTGGAAGTTGCCTTGAAGGAACTGGTGAAACACAAGGCTCCAGGAATTGGTGGGATACCATTGGAGATGTTTGAATAAACAGATGCAGCACTGGAGGTGTTAACATGTTTATGGCAACATATTTGGAAAACAGCTACTTGGCCAACTGACGGGAAGAGATCCATATTTGTGCCTATTCCACAAAAAGGGGATCCAACTGAATGTGCAAACTATCGGATAATATCATTAATATCACACACTAGCAAAATTCTACTAAAGATCATTCAGAAGCGACTGCAGCAGTATATAGACAGGGAATTACCAGAAAATCAAGCGGGATTCAGAAGAGGTTGGGGAACCAGGGACATCATTGCTGATGTCAGGTGGATATTAGCTGAAAGCAGAGAATAGCAGAAAGATGTCTATCTATGTTTTATTGAATATGCAAAAGCATTTGATTGTGTGGATCATAACAAATTATGGATAACACTTCAGAAAATGGGAATACCAAAACACCTAATTGTGCTCATGAGAAATCTGTACATGAACCAGGAGGCAGTTGTTCGAATAGAACAAGGAAACACTGAGTGGTTTAAAGTTGAGAAAGGTGTGCATCAGGGCTGTATACTTTCACCCTATCTCTTCAATTTATATGCTGAGCAAATAATCTGAGAAGCTGGACTTTATGAGCAAGAATTCGGCATCAAGATTGGAGGAAGACTCATTAACAACTTGCTTTATGCAGATGACACAACTCTGCTTGCTGAAAGTGAAGAGGATCTAACACATTTACTGATGAAGATCAAAATTCATAGCCTTAAATATGGGTTGCAACTAAACATCAACAAAACCAAAATCCTTACGACTGAGTCAGCATGCAACTTCACAATAAATGGAGAAAAGATTGAGGTTGTCCAAGATTTTGCTTTGCTTGGCTCTATAATCAACACCCGTGGAAGCAGCAGTCAAGAAATCCAAAGACGCATTGCTCTAGGGAAAGCTGTGGCAAAAGATCTCTTTAGAGTATTGAAAAGCAAAGATGTCACATTGAAGACAAAGGTACGTCTGACTCATGCCATGGTATTTTCAGTGGCATCATATGGTTGTGAAAGCTGGACATTGAACAAGAGAGACAGAAAAAGAAGTGATGCTTTTGAATTGTGTGCTGGAGACCTCTATTGAATATACCATGGACTGCCAAAAGAACCAACAAATCTGTCCTAGAAGAAGTGCAACCAGAGTGCTCCTTGGAAGCAAGAATGGCCAAACTGCGTCTTACATATTTTGGACATGTAGTCAGGAGAGATCAATCCCTGGAGAAGGACATCATGTTTGGAAGAGTGGCAGGTCAACGCAGAAGAGGAAAACCCACCACCAGATGGATTGACACAGTGTCTGCAACAATGGGCTCAAACATAAATAAGATTGTCTGCCTGGCACAGAATCAGCAAGTGTTTCGATCTGCTGTACATTGGGTCGCTATGAGTCAGAATGGACTCGAGGACACCTAACAACAACAACATAAATAAATATTTATCGGAGAATAGTGATCCATATAAAGAAAATAAAACATGGAATGATGTATTAGTAGGTTGAACAATCTTATTACTAAAATATATTTAGAAGATTATTTTATACGAACCAAAGAGAAATCACTAATTGTCATTAGCAGTTCCTTTTTCTAAAGTATTATTATACTGTGGCCATGTGCTTCCATTCTCTTCATTGGTCTTGTGAGAAACAGGAAACACCAGGGCTTTCTGTTCTTACAGTTAATATGGACATTTAGAAAATACACTTTCAAGTTTTTCCCACCGATGTATTTAATATGATATTATCCTTGATATCAAAAGTAACCTGATAACCTGGTTCATCTGAAAAGTATTAAATTCTATTTGCTTTACTAAATTAGAAAATTAAATTAAATACTTTAGAAGTCTTTCTTTCTTTCTTTCTTTCTCTCTCTCTCTCTCTCTCTCACTCTCTCTTTCTTTTTTTTTCTTCTTTCTTTTTTTATTTCCTTTTTTTCTTTTTCTTTTTTGTTTGTTTCTTCCTTTTTTCATGAAATACTTGAGGGATTGAACTCAGGCCCCACACATACTTTGCAAGTGCTTTACCACTAACTGGTACCCTGGCCCCTTTTAAAATTTGTATTTTGTTTGAGGGTCTTGCTTAGTTACGTGGGCTGCCTCTAGCCTGGAACTAGAGATTCTCTTGCCTCTATCCCAGGTTGCTGGGATTATACACATGCACCATTGCCTAGAAATATTTTCATTATAATAGACTGAATAAAATAATTTCAATTTTCAGCTATTATTTAAGAAATGCATTCTTTGAAAAGCCCTAGTTTTTCCATATGAAGGAACTAAAACTTTCTTTAGGAAGGATATAAAGAGCTATGTTTTATCTGTATTAAAAAAGCATTATAATATATTGTTTAAGAACATAAGTTTCTAAGATTTAGCTTGATAGTCCAGAATTCAGTTTTTTACTGTGTGCTGAACTTCTTTGAGTTTCATTTTCCTTATCCTTAAAATGCAACTATCAAGGGATTATTGTGAGAATCAAATGGTATAACTCATTTAAAATGCATAGAACATTATATGAAATATGGTAAGGGTTTGATAAGCATTATAATTTAGATATTATCACTTATATTATCAATTATTTTATACATCAGCTTAGTTTTAATTAATTTTCCATTTGAAATCAGTTAGAACTGATTTCTGTGAGGAAAGTAATGATAGTCATTCTATTAAACTTTCAAATTCCTTGGGCCTATTTACCTCAATTGAGATCAGAACTGTTTTTTTTTTGTTGTTGTTGTTGCTTCTTTTTTTCAGTAGCAAACTTATTTAGACTCAGTATTAGATGCATCTTCAGGACAGAATTTTAAGTAACTTCATTTTTTCACATGCAAAGTAAAGGAAAATAATGCTTCTCACTTATTTACTTGTCATTTTCCCGCAATATTTTCTATACTCCATTTTTTATTACATGAGAAAAATGTATTAAACACAATGCAAAATCCTTGCAACAATCCTTAAAGGCTTATGAGTTTCTGTTCTGTACTGCTAAAATTCAGGGCTCACTTTAGAATTCTTATCTCTCCTCATAAGGTCCTGGAATTCATTGAGAAGATTTTCAACTTTCTCACAAAGAGATATCTGAGATCCCTTCGTATAGGTGACCCAACCAGACAACAAGTCCATCTCTATAGCATTTAGCAGACCCAGGAATGTGACACCTCTCTAGCCACTAAAGCAACTGTCAGTAGAGACAAGAGAGAATTGTACTGGCTGGTATAAAGCAATTTATCTCATAGTACTTAATTCTGTGATCAAAAACTAAGAGCTATGAAGGTCAGAATTTTCCTTCTCTGTCTGATGAGTGTTGATTCAGCAATTAATGTATTCTGAGTTTGATATTATGAATCCAGCAGTGGAGTTATCATTAGATGTATTCCTAAATAAAAAAAGAGAGGAAGGGAGCCATTTCAGTAAATGTGGAAAAGATAATCACTACTGGATCATAGTGCTGAGTGTGGGGAAGAATTGGGAGGAAATTGGCAAAAACTCCCAAACTGGGAAAATGGCGTTTGAATATCTGGTTTGTAAGTTAGAAATCCAGGGACAATTAAAGTAACTTGGTTGCATGTTTGTACAAAACCCTTCCTGATTGGACAATTGGACTGAAAGCTGATTGGCTCAGGCCATTCCATGGGCGAACTATATAAAGAGCTGTGCTGCGGCAGTTCGACCTTTTTTGGCATGGCCTTTCTGGCATCCCTTTCTGTGCCTTCTCGCCTGTTCCTGCCCGGACCACAGATGAGGACGCGCCTCTCCTGCTGCTCTCCCCCGAACCTTTGGTGAGGAAATAATGCTCTCCCGTCACAATCCTCAACAAGGAAAAGAACCTGCTCTCCGTCTGATCACAGAGGAAGCGGCAGCTGTCTCCTCCTAACCACTGAGACGACCAACACAGGTGTTTGTCCCTGGAAGGCAAAAGCGCCTGAGGCTTTTCCTTTCTCCCATCTCCTCTGGGGTCCCGAGGGCCGCGGGAGTCTGCGCCCCTCACCTGAGGGTCCCGAGTGAATTGTGTTTAGTATCTGTGTGGTCGGCGGTGCAGCCTGTTGGAACCTCCAGGCCAGACCGGGAGGCGCGTGCCCCACACTGAGTTCTTATAGTGCATTTTGTTCTAAAATTAATAAAATGTGCAATTATAAATATCTTCAAGCTGGGCGCAGTGGCGCACACCTGTAATCCCAGCGACTCGGGAGGTAGAGGCAGGAGGATAGCAAGTTCCAGACTAGAGGCAGTCTGTGTAATTTAGCAAGACCCTGTCCCAAAAAGTAAACAAAACAAAACAAACAAACAAAAAAGGTACAGCACTTGCAAAGCATGCAAGTGTGAGGCCCTGGGTTCGACCCCCAGAACCACAATAAGTAAGTAAATAAATAAATAAAGTCTTAATTCCAGCTATTGCCAAAGAGTTTTAGTTTTGTAGATGAATATAATGCAGATTTTTTTTTTTTTGCCAGTAACATGATGGAAGATTTTTCTTCTTTCTTTCTTCCTTCCTTCCTTCCTTTCTTTTCTTTCCTTTCTTCATTTTTTTTCTTTTGCAGTACTGGAGGGTTTAACACAGGGCCTCACACATATGTTGCATGTGCTCTATTGCTGAGATACAGCCAAGACCCTTTCATTTTTATTTATTTTTTAATCTTAAGACAGGGTCTCACTAAGTTAGCCAGGCTGCCTCTGGCCTCCCAAATTGTTGGGATTGTAGGTATGTGCAAACACACCCAGGTATTCTTTTGAATGAATATAATATGAAATATTTGGAAGACCTTTAACAAAAACATTCATGCTGAACTTCCACAATGAATAAACAAAAAGTATACTACTAACCAGTTTCTCCTGCAGCTGTACCACTGTGGTGTCCAATCCTGTCAGATCTCAGCAGCTAAGCAGGGTCAGACCTGGTTAGTACTTGGATAGGAAACAACCTGGGAGTGCCAGATGGTATAGGCTTAGGAGAAGGACCTGACAACTCACTGGCAAAAAACAACAAGCCATTGAAAACCCTATAAGTAGCAGAGAAATACTGACAACAGTTTCCTCTGTTGTACATAGAGTTGCTATAAGTCCGACACCCATGAGACGGCACTGAACAACAAGAACAACAACCAGTTTCTACATAGGATAATATTACTTGTCAAATATTCTAACATAGTAATTCCCTACAGAAACAGTTTTCTAAGGTAACTATTATTTTGACAATTTTTTATATAATTATTATTCTTGAACAGTTCATAATTACACATTGCGCAAGAATCTAAAAGAAAAAATAGATCTCATCAATAAACAATTCAGTGGAATAATCAGATTTACCAATTTATATTTTATTCACCTAAGATAGCAAATGTTATCTGTTATAGATAAATCTATTGTTGTTGTTAGGTATCCTCCACTCAATGTCTGACTCGTAGCAACTCTATGTACAATAGGTGAAACAGTATTGTTAGTGTTTCTCGGCTATTCAGAGTTTTCAATGGCTGATTGTTTTTTGGGAGTGGATTTCCAGGTTCTTCTCTCAAGCCTACAGCACCTGGTCTTCCCTGGTAGTCTCCCATCCAAGTACTAACCAGGTCCAACCCTGCTTAGCTTTTGAGATCTGACAGGATAGGACATCACTGTGGTATGGCTACGGGTAGATAAATTTATAGGAGACTATAAAGTGATTTGGTGAGAACTCTAAAGGTTATTCTGAGATTAAGTGAAGTAGCAAATTTAATTATTTTAAAAAATAACTATAATTTTTTTGTTGTTGCTGTTAGGTGTTGTCAATTTTAGTGAGATTCATAGTAACCCTGGGTACAACAAAATGAAACACTACCCTGGAATGTGAGATTCCAGGCACTATGTCAGTGCTTTTCTGCTATTCATAGGGTTTCCAATGGCTGATTCTTTTGCAGTTGTTTTGAGAGTGGGCTATCAGGTCCTCCTCCCATTTTTTCAGTACTAGGGATCGAACCCAGGGCCTCAGAGTACACAGTGTGGAACTCTACCACCTAACCTAAACCCTAGTCCAAAGAAATACAATAGTCCTTTCTTATATTATGGTATTGTTTTCCTCAGTTTCTGTTACCTGTGGTAACTTGTGGTTAGAAAATACTAAAGGCAAATTCCAGGAATGATAATTGTGCAGCTATCTGAGTGGCCTGTAACCATAACTGTGTGGCTTCCTATCCCGTCAGATCTGAGAAGCTAAGCAGGGTCAGGCCTGGTTAGTGTTTGGATGGGAGACTGCCTGGAAACATCAGGTGCTATAGGCTTGGGAGAGGGACCTGGCAACCCACTCCCCAAAATCAGTCTCCCATTGAAAACTCTACGAATAGCAGAGAAGCACTAACAATAATGTTTTACCTGTTGTACATACGGTCATTGTGAGTCAGACACCAACTCCACAGCACCTAAAAACAACCATCACCAATCTGAGTAGTATAATGAACTATCAGGAAATCTCACTCCATTTCAGAAGGGTATGAATCATCTCTTTGTCCAGTGTATCCATGCTGTATAAAGTACAGACCTCTTAGTCACTTAATAGCCACTCTGGTTATCAGATAACTCTCATGGTATCACAGTGCTTCTGTTCAAATTACCTTTATTTTATTTTTGTCTGGAAGTGTTAGAATAGTGATATATAAGAGGCACTATAGCATAAAACATAAAAGGACAGATGAACTCCACTACAATGTGGGAGGAAAATAGGGCATATAAGAGAAAGCATAGTATGTATGGGGTCACACATCCACTGGGGGACAATGAAATGTATTCTTCATAGAGAAGCAAGGACTATAGTATACTATTTAACTTATTTATAAATACTAGAGGATTTGGCTATCATGCTGACTTTGAACAATTTCCAGGTGTTTTATAAAGCTTTAAATGGTGCTACCATTTTCACAAATCACAATGTAGAACATGCAAATGAACAACAACAACAAAAAAAAAAAAAAACAAGAAAGAAAAGAAAAAGAAAAAAAGCTATCAATGGGTAATTTCCAACATTGTTCTCCAAAAGATGGTAAAATAGTGCAATCTGGGAATGAGCCAAATTAGATAAGTATTAAATCTGTGGGTTCCTTGAAAATTGTAATGCTCCTGAGTTTTGCAGTTAAGTTAGTCAAGAAAGAGACTGACTGAGCTAACTAAATCTTAGAAGATATTACTAATCCATCCCGAGTGCTGATAGCATTGTTATTATTGTTAGATGCCATTGAGTATAATCTAACTCATAGTGACCCCATGGCCAACAAAACAAAACACTCCTTAATTCTGTGCTAGGCACATGATCCTATTGTTCAAGCCCATTGTTGCAGACACTGTGTCAATCCATCTGGTGGAGGGTTTTCTTTTTTTTCATTCACCTGCCACTCTCCCAAACATGATGCCTTTCTTCAGGTATTGGTCCCTCCTGACTACATGTCCAAAATATGTAAGACGCAATCTAGCCATCCTTGCTTCCAAGGAGCACTCTGGTTGCACTTCTTCTAGGTTGGTTCTTTTAGCAGTCCATGGTATATTTAATACTTGTCTCCAGCACCATAATTCAAAAATATCAATTCTTCTCCTGTCTCCTTTATACAATGTCCAGGTTTCACAGGCATTTGGTAGGATTGAAAATACCATGACATGAGTCAGGCACACCTTCATTTTCAATGTGACATCTTTACTTTTCAATATTCTAAAGAAGTCTTTTGCAAGATCTCTTCCCAATGCAATGCATCTTTTTGAGTTTTTTCATGGTTATTTCCATGGGTGTAGATTGTAGGACCAAATAAAGCAAAATCTTTGATAAACTCTATCTTTTCTCCATTTATCATGAAGTTGCATATTGACCCAGTTGTAAGAATTTTGTTTTGTTGATGTTTAGTCACAATCCATACTGAAGGCTATGTTCTTTGATCTTCATCAGTATATCTTTCAAATCTTCCTTACTTTCAACAAGCAGAATGGCATCATCTGCATAATGCAGGTTTTTAATGAGTCTTCCTCCATGCTTAATAAATGCCAACTGAATGAATTCATACTATGTATTTCTTGACTCTTAAGACTATCTCTGGGCTGGGATTTAGCTCAGTTGGTAGAGCGCTGCTCTGCAGTCTCTGAGGTCCCGAATTTGATTCCCAGTGCCACAAAAAATACTCCTCTCAAAGTTAATTTCCTTTAGGCTTTTATCACATTTCCATACACCCCTTAATAGGAAGTTTTCTTAAATGAATTGCCTAAATTCAACTACTATTTTCCTTTTATTATCTTAATGTTTAAAATAAACTTTTATATTATTATTTCTTTCTTTATTCTGTGCTGGAGGTTTGAACCCATGGCTTCGTGCATGCCAGGCAAGTGCTCTACAATCTAGTTGCACCTATTTTTTTGTTTTGTTTTGCTTTTTCTTTGTTGTTTGTTTGTTTTACTTTTTATTTTAGACAGGGTCTCACTAAGCTGTGCAGGCAACCTCTGGCCTTCAAGTTGTGATTCCCTGCCTCATCCTCTCGAATTGCTGGAACTACAGGTGTGTGCCATGTCATCTGGCTTAAAATAAATTTTCTAGTTAAAGTATAACACAAAGAACACTACAAACATCATGAGTATTCGGACGAAACACTTTTACAGAGTAAACATAGAAGTGTAATCATGACTCAGATTAAGAAATACAAAACAAAAAAATGAAAACAAAACTGTCTCCTAAAGCTCTACTCTAATACCATCCCAGTTACAACCCATCATTCCTTTCGTTTAGGTACATTTTTATTCCACTGATAAGCTTTACTATATTTTAAACATTAAGTACATGGATTATTGTAGCACTTTTTAAAAAAAATGTGGTTGTTTTAGAGATGTGTGATAAAACCTCATTGATATCTCCATAGGACTAATGAGATATATCAACTTTTCATATTTTTACTGGCCATTTGAGTATCTTCTTTTGTGACATATCCAGTTACTGCACATCTTCCTCATTTGTAAAGATGGCTTTTTTATTAGTTTATAGAAAGTTCTATATATTTTGGATAAAAGTCCCTTGTCAGTTTCAGTATATGATTGTAGATGTGACTTAATATTGCTAATAACATCTTCGGATAAATGTCTTAAATTTAATTTTATGCATTTTCCAGATATTTAGAGTCCTCTTTTAAAAATATTTTTATGATCCAATGTTCATAAAGATTTTTGCCAATCTTATCTTCAAGAAATCACCATGTGTTTCCCAGCACAGATCAATCTATAATCCACATGCAATTGATACTTTTGTGGATCATGGAAGGAAAGGCTCATGTTTGTTTTTGGGCGGTTATTTAATTTCATTTGTTTAAATGACCATCCTTCCCCTACTGCTCGGAAATTCACGGTCCATTTACATATTGATCTGTTTATGAACTGTCAATTTTGATCATGGCTCTGTTTGTACAGAAGTCTGACATTACTATGGAGTCTTAATACGTAAAAGTTTTTAAGAAATCTTGACATTTGGTAACTAAACTTGTCTAATTTTGTTTTGTTTATTCAATGTCTTCTAGTCAAGTCTTGGCTCATTTCACTTGCATACACACACACACACACACACATACACACACACATACACAAACACACGCACACACACATTTTAGATTCACCTTGTCAGTTATTGTAAAAATCTATCATTGTGAGTTAGCTTATATTAATCAGTAGGTGGGCCACTTTGAAAGAAATTAATATCATCATGTATTTGAGTCTTCAATGCATGGACATGAACTATCTAGAGCCTCTTAAATTTTTCTCAGTAATGTTGTACAGTGTTCTGGGTAGAAATTGTGCACAATTTTCATTATATTCCTTTCTATGAAATATGTTGGGCTTTGATGGTATATTTTTCCTTTAAATAAGTTTATCCCTTAATTGCTTGCTAATAGTTAATAGAAGTAACATTTTAGTTGCATAAACTATTGTGTATGCCATTTATAAATTATTATAATTTGTCACATTATTTGTATATTATTTTGAAATTTCTATATAGTCAACATTGCCTATAATAACCAGAGTATCTGAGGTTTACTTTTCTCCTTTCTAAGACAATTTCTCATTCTTGATTTATCTCTCTGAATATTCTTTGTGGCAATGTTAATGGGCAAACTTGCTTCATTGCTGGTCTCAGAAAAATATTTTTAATATTCTACCTTTAGCCATAAATTTTGCAGTATTCTCTTTTGTGAATGTTTCTTATCAGATTAAAGAGGTAACTGAATTTGGTAAGAAGTATTTTCAAAAGTGGATGTTCAAAATAAAATTATCATGCATTTGCTGTGATGAGCATGTGATTTCTCTTTCTTTTTAATTGTTTTGGTGGAACTGTTTTTAATTTTGTTGTACCTTAAACTGATTTATATCTCAACTTGATCATATGTAATAAGTAATATCTTACACTTTTTTATATACTAATGGATTTATTTTATCATTTTAAAATGTTTTTATTTCCATTTTTTCATTATACAAACTGAACTCTAATTTTTTTCCTCTATTTCAATTTTCTGGACAGCTTTTGAAATCACTATTTTTTTTTCTAAGTAAATTAAGGTGGTTTCCAGTGTTTCTTTTCCCTGATACTTTTATTTTGGATTGATATTATTTCTTCATTGGACTTTCTATAACAATCTAATCAGTGACTGATATCAGTTAAACCTCCTTTTCTGAGCCCTGGAATATTTGCTCAGAGAGTGCATCCTTTGAGGATTACTATCTGAAAACTTTGAATTTACCATAATTTATTCCTTTGTGTAAAAGTTAATCTCCATTTTTTGCCTACTGAGTTGGTGACAAAGCAGACTTTTCTTAACTTTTCTGGATTCTGTCTTGTGCCTTGTGAACTGGTAGATATTTCTAGGTGACAAGCAGCACCAAATGTGATACTCCTCTCACTTCTGTACTTTAGCTCTGAATGAACTTGGCTCTTAGAGTGTCAACTACTCTGTGTCTGAACTCCTCTAACACCTTCTAAATATGATTTTCAGCCTTATATTTGAGGTATCTTTGTAGGTATTATTTTCAGAAAGGATGAACTAACATCAGCTAATCAGCCCTAGATGTCTTCATTGCTTTAGAATTCACTGTACTGAGGTTTACATTTCTGCCATTCTACTGAAAAGACATTTTTAAAGGCCACAAGGACTAACTTGTATGTATTTCTCATCCATTCAGCAATGTGTTATATAGTATATCACTTCTTTTTCATCAAACACACATTTCTATTTTAATTCTGTGACCTTACTCTCCATCTTCCTTCAAAGTCTGAGGCCTCTTCTCAGTCTCTTTTTTGTTGCTCTGACACATGACCTTGATCTCATTACTATTTGAACCTGGGATTTCTTAAATTTTTTGCCTATTCATCTATATTCATCTATACATTCTATTCATCTATATCTATATATCTATTCATCTATATATTCATATTCATCTATAACACGGTTTCATTTACTGTCTATGCAGTTTTAAATCTCATATTTGCATTATCTGGTTCAATCTTTCCTCCTAACTTGGTAACTATATCCACCTGCTCTTGACTTTCTAAATGGCATCTCAATCTTACTATGACCCCATTAGAAACTTTGATTTCCTATTCCTCCGATTGATTTTTAGTTCAATCCTCTCCATCTCAGGCCACAAAATATAAATTTCATAGACTTGGTTTTTCAGTGTTTTTCATGTCTCACATATAATCATTGAACTTCTTCAAATGTATCCACTGCATTCTACTGGGCTATCCTCTTTTTCAAAGTCACTGAGGCCTTAAGTTCTTTTCATTTGTTCTTTCTTTCACTTCAGTTGTTCTTTCAGCAGATTTCAACTTGACTTATATCTCACTTCCTTTCAGTCTCTTCTCAAATGTATCTTGTATGAATAAAGATGTCTCCCAAGCCCTGAGAAAAATTAGCAGTTCCCATTCCACCACACAACCTTTTCCATTCCCCTCTTTTTTACTCTACAGTGCAGATTGCCATCTTATATCTTTGAGTTTATTTGTTGACTATCTCCAGTTATAAAAATGCAAAATCCACGAGACTGTGGAATCCATCATTCTTACCTATTGATGCATTTTTCACACTTATAACAGTGGAAATAACACATGAATGAATGAAACAATGAAGAAATGAAATAAAATTGGGAGAGAGGAAAGCATCCCTACGCTTTCAAAACCACTAGTAAGACATAATTAAAACCCCATAAAAAGTTTAAAATGCTATCAGTAAAAGAATTGGCAATGATTCTGACATAGTAACATTCTTCTTTGTTGTTGTTGCTTTTTTACAGTGGCTTCTACTTTGTTGCAAGCAACAACAGCAACTTTATGAAGTGACTCTAATAGATATGTCTGTGATGGTGAAAAGTTGCTTGAAAAAGACAAATTCACTAAAAGAGAAGCCATGCAGTTATTTCACCCTTCCTCTCTGATTCTTCTTTCCATTTCCAATTGCTTCAGAAGCCAGTTTATTACACTGATGTAAACATTAAGGGACAATTTTGTATTTGGCTCATAAAAACATCCTATACATAGTAAATGATATTTTAAAAAGCCATTGTTCCATGCAATACTGACACTGTTTAATTTTAATCTTTCTGAATTGATAGTGCTTTTTTTCATTAGTGCATAATAGAGACTTAATGTATATACAGAGAGAGAAACAATTTATGTGAACCTGAAACAAAATTTACTAATGAAGTATCTCTGATGAAGAAGACTCCTTAATTTGGAATTCAAAGATAAGTACTGAAAATTGCTCTATTATGGAAGATATATATTTAAAGAACAAAATACACTGTTGTTTTTTGTTATGCACAATATTATTTAATGGAGATTAACAGTGTCATCTAATGTGATACATATAAAGTGATATATAAGAAAGGAGAAAAATCTCATTTCTATGAGCAGAAAAAATCAGATGATGCTATGTAGTCACTGTTGGTAGTATTGTAACAGTCTGGGAAGATCCTTGCTACTCTAAGCAAGAAATGAGTGGGAAGCCTATTAAAAATTGAACATGAAACTCCTCCAAGATGAAACAGTATAACTCAGTCTCTCATGACTTCTACCATAAGGAACTAGATGATTATATAGGAAACCAGAAAGGAAAACAAAAGAGCTATTTTGGAGTTTAAATCTTAGAAACATACATTGAAAAATAAAGTCTTATTCTTGCTTTGAAGTAATAAAAGAAAATAATATGATGAATTACTCTTTTATAGATAGGTAAATATGATTTTTACTAAATTGTTTTAATTTGTCAATTGCTTTAAGTCTAATAATTGTTTGCAACTTGCCTTTGCCTACTGTAAGATATAACAGTACAATATGGGTGAGCAACATTTGGGGATTTATAAAAGAAAGATGGAAAATTAGAGCTACTGAGGGTCAGGGCACTCTACCCTAGCTTATGACAAATTGTCACTTATGGAAACAGAAGATGCAGGAAGGTCTGGCTGAACTTCTCCTGCCACTCTCCATTGAAACAGGCCATAAAAGAATTCTCTGACGTAAATTATTAGACCCTCTTTCTAGATGGGTCCTCTATATTCCTGGGAGAAAGAAAAGACACAGAGGTACAAAGAAAAATCAGAACAAGCAAACCTCTTTTGTCTCTTCCAGTTTACTATCATTAGATCATAACCTCTCATTCCTTCAATAATACTTCTACAAAACTGTCCACTCTTCATCAAACCTGAGCATAAAAATACACATTTTTTTCCTATTCCTTGAGTCTCTATTTCTGAAGAATCCTATGTCACAAAAATCTTAAAAAGAAATCATAGAAACCAGGTGTAGTTGCACATGCCTGAAATCCCAGTAACTTGGGAAGCTGAGGCAGGAGGATCATGAGTTCAATGCCAGAGACAACCGGCACAAACTAATGAGAGCCTGTCTCAAGATAAAAAATACAAAAGCAGCTCAGGGTGTGGCTCATTGGTAGGTTCAGTTCCCTAGTATATATTAAAAAAAAAGAAAACAAAACAACAATAACAAAAACCTTAAATTGCATGCTTTTCTCTTGTAAATGTCTTTCTTTGTCAAAATCTCAGGAGTGAATTTAGCAATGGGTAAGGAAGGAAATCATTTCTCCTCTATAGAGTATGAGTAAAACCATAAGATTCTGTTAATTTCGTGGAGCCATTGTGTACTTAATGTATATCATGCTCTTGAAGAAGGTCTCTCATTTAATCTCTACTAAAATTCTTTGAGTTATGCAGTTTCTTCCCTGTTCTATATATGACCACACTTGATACTCAGTGATACTAAATGTTAATGTTAGTGGTCATACACATGATGTAATAAAAGTTAAATTCAAGCTACATTTTGTGAACTCATAAGTACCTTTACTGCAATGCAGAAAATTCTATTGTATTCATCTACTTTTGATTATATTCATACATTTGGCATTGGCCTTCTCTCCCCAAGCATTATACTGATACATATTCTTGTACTAACAGCATCTGTTCACAGCCATTTTATTTCCTTTTTATCCTTTATTTAAGAAGTATGTATTATTCAACACAGGTTCCATAATACCATGATACCAAGCATTTTTAACAAGAACAAGATTTGGTGTGGAAAGAGTATTTTTTATTGTGGGTATATTATATTGATAGTAGAATCCCATCCATTTAAGCCTTTCATTCCATATAAATGAAAGGTCACTTGTGCAAAATACAATAAACCAAGAATGAAATATGTCCCTGAGTAGCTTCTAGAAATTATACTAGCACAAAGATAAAATATTTCATAAATGAAAAATGATTCAATTTTCAAGATATGCTTTATTGTAATTGCTCTTAGGTTGAGTTACAAAAGTCATATGGAATTTTTCTCAATTTTGTCTACTTTCCTATAACTTGTATACTTTTCTGTCAAGATATTTTATTTATCTTTGAAAATCAAGTCACACGTGATATAAACAAATGTCCAGGACACATTATCAGTGTTGAATGCTGAAGATAATTTTCCTTGTTTGGAATTATTTTTATATCATAATGGCCAGAAAACTGTAGTCACCTACTAATAGAGTTGATATGAATAGGATTTTTTAAAGATTATATCCTGTTAGGGAAGATCATGTGAAGAAACAAGTTGAAGGGTATAATTAATAATTTGAGGATTGGCCTCAACAGCCAAAAGAATAATTCTCTTCCAATCTTCTCTCTTCTAAAACATGAGCAAAAGTTCTGAGTTTAATCTCTCATCATTTCCTGAGTGTTTAATGGACCAATTTAACTGTGAGTCTCAGTTCTCAGATATTAGTGAAAATATTTCATAATCTTGAAAATAAAAAAGGAAAATTGTTACATGTATAGCCACAAAAATATCTGCCCGGATCTATTGTGTATCATATGGTAAGTTATACTAGGTTCCTCCATTAAACTATAAAACAACAGTAGTGTTTTGTTTCTCTTGATTCTTTATGGAATTTTTAAGCCTCTAGTGTACGGTTGCTATGGTGATTTTATTTGAGCTGAGATGCTAATTTTTCAAGTCTAATCCTATGTTATTTCTTTTTTGTTTTTGTTCTAAAAATTGTATATGGTTAAGTGTACTGGAAAATACTAATATTTTATAAATGAAAGCAATGTAATAATTCTCTGTAGTTTAGAATACATTAATGAGTTTGAGAATAAAGACAGGAACAAAGTAAGACAGGAGATTGGAAGATTGAAAGAGAGAATTATTCTTTTGGTTGTTGAGGCCAGTCCTCAAATTATTAATTATACCCTTCATCTTGAAGATCTCTCAGTAGAGATCTGTTTCTTCACATGATCCTTTATAACAGGTTATAATCTTTAAAAATATCAGAGAGTTGGACAATCGCTCCTGACTTAGTATGTTTAAATTCTTAACACATCCTGTTCATCCTGTGCAACAATTCCTTTCACAGGAATGATTGTTGTTGTTGTTGTTAGGTGCCGTCGAGTCGGTATCCGACTCATAGCGACCCTCTGTACAACAGGGGAAACACTATTGTTAGTGCTTCTCTGCTGTGCATAGGGTTTTCAATGGCAGATTGATTTTTGGGAGAGGGTTGCCAGGTCCTTCTCCCAAGCCTGCAGCACCTGGTGTTCCCAGGTGGTCTCCCATCCAGGTACTAACCAGGCCCGGCCCTGCTTAGCTTCCGAGATCTGCCGGGATTGGATTCCACAGGGCTATGGCTGCAGGCATAGGAATGATTAGGACTACATAATAACATGACATGTAATTGGCCAAACTTAATAATCATTTGACAAAACTTAATAACCATTTTGAAGAAATTTCAACTTTTTGGGCAGTCAGTGGGTCCTAGAAAATCAAAGCTTTTGCTGAGAACTATGTTGCCATCAGATTGTGATGAGTCAGCTGCTTTACTATTGCTAGCCTTAACAAGTGTTCCAAGTTTAGAAAGATCAATACATTAAAAACTCCAGACTTAGCCATTTTAAAGCAAATATTTATGTTGAACTTTGTGCTAGAAGTTGTCAGAATGCAGCATGTATTATGGAAACGTGTGAATCAGCAGGTTGCTGACTTCAGGTCTAGAATTAGGAAAATGGTGAAAAAATAGATGATAAAAATGAAGTATAATTTCATACCTTAAATGACCCTTTAAATTATCACATCTGAAATAATCTCTTGGTGACAGAAAGTAGTGACTATGCATTTGTAATGAGGGGAAAATTCAAATAAATAATTAGTATAAAACTCTATGTTTGCACAGATAATAAATTAAAAATGGCTATGGATTTAAAGTGCCTGCAGCCGTAGCCCTGTGGCATCCGATCCTGCCAGATCTCGGAAGCTAAGTGGGGTCGGGCCTGGTTAGTACTTGGATGGGAGACCACCAAGGAACACCAGGTGCTGTAAGCTTGGGAGAAGGACCTGGCAACTGCCTCCCAAAAATCAATCTGCCATTGAAAACCCTATGAACAGCAGAGAAGCACTGACAATAGTGTTTCCCCTGTTGAACAGAGGGTCACTATGAGTCGGATACCGACTCCACGCCACCTAACAACAACAATGGATTTAAAAATGCAAAGTTTGAAGAGGCATAATGAAAAGGAAGTGTACCCATTGTCAACTTTTAATAATATAAGATAAAATACAATTTCTTACTAGCCTTTCCCTTTTATTTCCTCCATATTTTTTGTTAGACTTTCCTTCAGCTCAGCAAAGTCTTACAAGGGATTAGAAACAGGAGGGGCCCTTGAAGGGATTCAGTGATTGTATTTTATATACTTAACAGGTATTTTGAAGTTCTAACCTTCTCCAACTTTAAAATTGTTGAGAGTTTGTTCTTGTGTAGGCTTGATTGTTGTTGTTCTTGTGTCGGTAAGAGATAACAAATGTAAAACCAGGTAGTTACATTTTCTTTATGTGGAAACTCCTATTTTATTTGATTATTTAGTATTTTTCAACCAGAGAAAAAATACTACATATATTGACTTTTCTATTTTGTATATTTATTTAGACACTTATTTAGGTTTCAGTGGATGAACTAGTTTTTCTACTGTCACTTATATTGTAATTGTATTACATCTAATTAGAAAATGTGGCAGCATGATTGGCCATACAAACTTATATCTTCATGCAAAATTATATCCTTGAATTTAGGAAGATTGATAACGTCTTCAAGAACCTTTATGCACAGAAGCAAATACCCCAAATTGTACATTAAGTATGAATTTATTAAATGTATATGCGTAATAAAGTTATGAAACCTATTTTTCTAAAGGATTGAAAATTTCATTATCTCAAATGTATCATCCTAAAATTTGAACTGCAATTACTGTAGTTTATAACTTAATTTTAAAAATTCAAGCTTCATATAGAACATAAAGCTTACATATATAAATATACTGTGTAACTTTCTGTTAAGATTTATTTTAGCCATATGTTTAATTGATTTATTGAATATTTGTGATGATTTTTGGTGATGTTTATCCTAGGATTTTTGCCAGGTTTGCTCTCTTACAATATTTAAAGCTAATTTCCCAGGCCTAAGAGTAAAAGACTATCTTCCTAACCCACATAAATTCACAGGGTCTTAGTTTTCAATTGATTGATTCTTAATCTGAATATGAGATTTGATCATAAATGGTAAGGTGATTCAAAAGAAAATCCCTCAACAAGAAACTAAGCGTTCTTTTGATAAACTTCAATTAATGAGTCAATAGAATTTTACTTCTGAGTTTATTCCCTGTTTCACAGACTTTAATTGCGTTAATTTTCACATTCCTGAAAATGGGGCATGTAGTTCAAAAACTTACCAGACACTGAATAATGCATTGCCCTTTGACTGGTATTTATTGACCAAAAACATAACTATGATAAAAACATATAACTGCCTTATCATTTTCCGACTATAATTCATAGGTCTCCTATAGCATTCATCTCCTGAAGTGTAATAAGTCAGTTACTGGCTCCTTTTAGAAATATATGGTCAATTCATCCCCATGATACATACTGCTGAATCTTTTATTGGGTTATAGTGTGACTGAGCTTTCACTCCTTCCTACTCATGACATAGTTGCTTCATTTTCTAAGATACATTGGCCCACTTATATTTCTCTTTCTTATTATTTCCTGCTGGTACAAGAGATAGGTTTTTACGAAAAAATTTCAAAGGATTGAAATATAGGAATCTTAAGTTAAGCAAACCCTTAGTGAAAGGTCATCCATGATTTCTTAGAAGGCAGATATTGCACCCAGAGGACTTACACTTTAGGAGAAAAATATGACAATAGTATGTTGGTATTATAATTTTTTGTCATTTGCTGTTTCTAGCAAGGTACAATAAGAAAAGACCTACTTGCAAGCAGAAAAACAAACAAGAACAGAAATATAAACAATCTGACAATTTTTGAGATATAAAGAAACAACTGTTATTAACTGAAAATGGTAGGAGACAAAGTAGGAAATCATGCGAGCAATAAATATTCATTAAAATAGTTGATTTTATATATCTTATGAATCATAAAAGTTACTTCCTAAAATATTTATCAATGTCTATGTTATTGGTGATCCTCAATGAATTTTGTAGCCATTTGAAAATTTATACATGTATTTAGAGGCACTAAGAATGAAAAATGGCAATCTTAAGGTCACAAGTAAGTTTGCTAAGTAGAGTAAGAATCTAGCATAGCACTACAGTTGAACTATTAGGGCAAATAAAAAAACAAAAATTTTTATATATTATATCTGTGATATAAAATTACTATTACTAAGACCTAAATAAAAACAGAATATGACATAATCAACAAAAATGTAAGTTACATGCTCAGGAAAATAGTTCTAAGTTTAATTCTCTATCTGCTATTTAAAGTATAGTAGTGTCAATTAGGGGCTGGGGTTTAGCTCAGTTGGTAGAGTGCTGTGTTGCAGTCTCTGAGGTCCCGAGTTCAATTCCCAGCACTGCAAAAATGGGAGAAGGACCTGGCAATCCACTCCCAAGGCAATCCTGAAACAATCAGCCATTGAAAACCCTGTGAGGGTCGCTATGAGTCTATGAGTCGGATACCGACTCGAAGGCACCTAACAACAACAACAACAAGTGTCAATTAAATATGAAGAGCTGTGATTTATAACCTACAAGCCATAGGAAATTAAATATGGACATTGGCTTTAACAAAGATAGCTTTCATAATATTAAGATAGCATTACAGAATTTAATGAATTCTTGTACTAATTCCCTTCCAAGTGCCAAGTACTATCTAAAGACTTAGAAAACAGAAATTAATAATGTCACTTACATCAAAAAATCATAGTTTTGAAGGAAGCAAATACGTACTTTTATAATTAGAATTAAGTGTGAAAGGACAATGAGTAAAGCATTTCAAAATGTGAAATTCATTCAGCATATTTTTTTGTCATTAAAAAATGTCTCTCTGGCAATTGTGGAATGTCTTGGTTAAAAAGGAAGGGCTGGAAACTCCATCAGTTGTTGAGTTGATACCACCCAAAAGAATACAAAGTGTTCAGAAATTTATGGAGAAATATTTATTATTGCAAGGGTTTTATATTGGCCAACATATACTCCTAAAATATTAGAACCATAGAGCAGAACTTGGAACAGACAATCAGAATGAACCTGGAGACAAATAACGAAGTTATATTGTTTCTAGCCAATTAGATCAGAAAGTGCCATTGTTAGTTTTAGAAACAAGAGAATTGCAGTCATTTGCCAAGAAAGCAGTTTGGTGAGTAACAGTGCTTCACAGAGCTTTTTGTACATGCCTTGGTTCCCAGTCTAGTGGGAGCTGATGGATTAAAGTAGATGCAGAGCAGAAGATAAGTTACAAAGAATCTAAAACAAACATACTAGCCAATTGAGAAAGCTGCTATCTAAAGGGGTCCAAAGACTAATTCAAACAAAATAAATTTTATATCAATGTAGGATGTTAATGTGATAATACAATTTCCTCTAATTTACAATCCCTGTTTGAAAGCCAAATTGACTGACGGTATGAATATGAAGAGTCAATAGTTATAGCTGATCAGATGTGTCCACATTTGAACATAATCATTTCAAGTAATTATTTCTCTGAGTATATTATTGTCTTGATAATGTTATCAAATATACAAGGTATATCCTAATAAATTTAGAGAAAAATAGATTTATTTTATTTTATTTCATTTTATATTTGAGAGTACTTATGGGTTTGGATCTTGCACATGCTACCAAGTACTCTACCACTAGGCTGTACCCTCAGCCTATTTTTTATGTTTTTATTTGGAGACAGCATCTCACTAAATGACTCAGGCTGCCTCTGTCCTCCAATTTGGAATTCTCTTGCCTCAGCACCCCAAATCTCTGGGATTAAAGGTGTGTACCATACTGCCTGTCTTAAAGTTTGTTTTTAATTTGAGTATTATTTCCATTAAAAGCATTCCCTATACCCTGGAGCTATATTTCACTAAAATATTCTTAACATTAAGAAAAATGTTCTGTGGCTGGGCTCTGTGGTTGTTGTTGTTGTTAGGTGCTGTGGAGTCGGTATCCAACTCATAGCGACCCTCATAGGGCTTTCAATGGCTGTTTTGGGATGGCCTTGGGAGTGGATTGCCAGGTTCTTCTCCCATTTTTGTGGTGCTGGGAATCGAACTTGGGACCTCAGAGACTGCAGCGCAGCACTCTACCAACTGAGCTAAATCCCATCCCGGGTTCTGTGGTGCATTCCTGTAATCCCAGCCACTCTGGGAGGCTGAGGCAGGAGAACTGCAAGTTTAAGGCCAGAGGCAGCCTATGCAACTTAATGATACCATGTCTCCAAAAAAAAAAAAAAAAGAAAGAAAGAAAGAAAGAAAGAAAGAAAGAAAGAAAGAAGAAAAGAAAAGAAAAGAAAAATTAAAAGGGCTGGGCAGAGGTGCAGCTCAGTGATATAGCACTTGACTAGACTGCATGAGGCCCAAGGTTTACTTCATCAGAAAAAGAAAGAAAGAAAGAAAGAAAGAAAGGAAAAGAAGGAAGAAAGACAAAGAAAATAAAGAGAAAATAAAATTTTTCTTAATTCAGTAATTTGTGATTTCTCTTTTTTACTGCTGTTTCTACACTACAACATTCAAAATAACATAGTGTAGTTATTTGTTTTAAAGAAGATATACCCATTTTGGGGATTCTATTACAAAAAAAAACATGTAGAATAACTGAACATTTGACACTGACTATTTCATTTCATGACATCTTATTTGAGGCTTCTTCCAGCAAAATAGACAAAAATTACCATCAATCACATTTTTCTTAATGGTGACAAATGACATTTTCCACCAAAATTTTAATGCTAATATTTGAAAGTAAGAGTTGATTAGCTGAAAGATGATGGTTTGACAAACTCCTTTTGAATACTGGGGAAACATACTGTCCTGTGCTTTCACTAATTTAGGTCACTACATATGTCTTTTTCCATGTCAACAACTGGATGATAGTCATGAGTCATGCCATGAATGCAATTAGCTACCTGAAATACTCAGATTTGTCTGATTATTATAAGCATCTTGAGGCCTGACACTGGGCTACAAGTGCTGCCATACTTATGAAAATAATTAAAGACACAACAACAACAAAAACCAAACAAACAATTCTCATTCACATCAGGAAACAAAGTTTATTTGGGATTAAATTGTTTTCTTTAGGCATGTACATTGATTTTAAAGGTTGAATAATTGTTTGTGCTGTTGTAGTTGAAACTCAGTATTGATACTAAGTCATCTTCTTAGAAATACCAACTGTAAGCAGGAAGAGAAGGAAATTACAGATACAATACCTTTCATGATAGTCCAACAGAAAATTAAGTACCTTGGAATCAATCTAACCAAAGACCCTACAGAGCTCTACAAGGAAAATTTCAAAACATTAAAGAAAGAAATCTCAGAGGACACTAAAATTGGAAGGACCTTCCCTCCTCCTGGATAGGGAGAATCAATATAGTAAGACTGGCTATCCCACCAAAAGCAATCTAGAGATTTAATTCAATCTCCATTAAAATTCCAATGACAGACTTTACAGAAATAGAAAACATGATCCAAAAATTCATATGGATTCACAAAAGACCACACATAGCCAAAACACTCTTTAGCTGAAAAACAAGTGCAGGTGGAACCACAATCCCTGAATTTAATCTATACTATAGGGCAGTGGTATCCAAAACAGCTTAGTACTGGCACAAAAATAGGCCTGAAGACCAGTGTAACAGAATAGAAGATCAGGAAATATCTCAACACACCTATAACCACCTGAGTTTTCACAAAGGAGCAAAGCAAGTAAATTGGAAAAAGGATAGCCTTTTCAATAAATGGTGTTGGGAAACATGGATATCTGCTTGCAGAAAAATGAAAACTGACCCACATCACTCAATATGCATGAGAGTTATCTCAGAATGGATAAGAGACTTCAACATAAAGCCAGAAACATTAAAATTAATAGAAGATAGGATAGGCAATATGCTCCAACACAAAGGTATAGGAAAGTATTTCCTTAATAGGACTCCAATTGCTCAAGAAATTGTAACAAGAATAGATAAATGGGATTACATGAAATTAAAAAGCTTTTATACAGCAAAGGAAACAATCAACAGAGCCAAGGAAATCCTCACTGAGAAAAAATCTTCACATCATGTACATGGGACAGAGGTCTAATTACCAGAATTTATAAAGAACTCAAGAAAAAAATACACAAAAAAAACAAATAATCCAATACGCAAATGGGCAAAGGTGCTGAACAGATAGTTCTCAAATGAAGAGGTCCATAAAGCCATGAAACACATGAAAAAATGCTCAATATCCATAGCCATTAGGGAAATGCAAATCAAAACAACTCTGAAATTCCACCCTACTCAAGTAAGAATGTCCAAGATCTATAGAACAAATGACAAATGCTGGTGAGGTTGCAGAGAAAAGGGAGCCCTCTTACACTGTTGGTGGAGCTGTTGGTAGACCTTTGGAAATCAATATGGAGATATCTTAAAAAACTAAAAATAGATCTACCTTATGACCCAGCTATAACACTATTAGGAATATCCCAAAAGGAAGATGAGTCATCATACCACAGAGACACCTGTATCTCCATGTTCAATGCAGCACTTTTTCACAATAGCAAGGAGTAGAATCAACCAAAGTGCCCATCAACAGAAGAATGGGTAAAAACTATGGAACATATACATAATGGAATACTATTGAGCAATCAAAAATATTAAATAATGTCATTTGCAGCAAAATGGATGGAATTGGAGAGAATTATTTTAAATGAATGAACACAAGCCCCAAAAGAGAAATACCACATGTTCTCACTCATATGTGGGAGCTGGATCAAAATTAAAAGAAGGAAAAAAATCATATACAGAAATTGGAACATAATAAAAAGCTAAAGTCAACCTAGCAGAGAAGGGATAATTGAGGGAGTGCAAAAGAAGGAAGGAGGGATCTAGTAAAAGGAAGAAATGATGGGAGAAGAAAGGAGAGGAGGAACAAGGAGGAGTGAGGAATGAGAGAAAGGGTGACCCCAAAGTAAACAGCCCAACTTTAATAGTTTGGGAAATAATTATAATAATACCAATAATACAAAAGCATGGCTATAATACAAATGGCCTAAAAATACATGCAATATTATTCAAAATGTAAAAAGATAGATCACTACAGAAAAAGTTTTGACCTTAAACATAATTGAGATCCAAGGATATATAGAAAAATATTCCCACAAAAAGACATGGAAGTAGAAGAGAGGCCTTTGGTAGGAAGTGCACAAGAGGGTAAGGGGGAACTTATCTGTGCAATGTACAATGAAACACATATATGGAAATGTCACAATGAAATGCATGTGAGAATGAAACACATTAAGTTGTACACTAAAAATTTCCAATAAAAAAAGAAATATAACTAGGTAGAAACTATACTAATTCCATGGTTAGTCCCCAACCTTTTGACTTGTCTTAATAACATCTAAATAGTCATTAGTAAACTGAACAAAAATTTTTAAGTGCATGTCATATATCAGACCCTCATGTGTCCGTTGCCTTGTTAAGCTGTGTGGACTTAAATCTTTCTGTGATGCTGAAAGCTATGCTATTGGTATTCCTGATTCCAGCAGGGTCACTCATGGTGGACAGGTTTCAGTTGAGCTTCCAGACTGACCAACTAGAGAGAAGTACCTGGCAGCCCACGCCTGAAACAATAGCCTTTAAAAATTATATCAATATTTGAGAAACACTGTCAAAAATAATGTTGAAAAATGACCGCTCCTCCCCCACCCCGTTGGAAGGCACTCAAAAGATGACTAGAGAAGAATTGCCTAAAAAAAACCCTATCTAAATGAGGAGAATGGAGTAAATCCCCAGGCATCTCCATTAGCTGAAATATTATGAATCAAAATTAGAAGGAACAACTGTAAATATCCATTAATATACTTATGTATCAGTATGTAGTATGTATGTAGGATGTATCCAGGAAAACTAGAAACTGTCAAAAGTGACATGGAGTGCATAAACATTAACATTGTAGGCATAAGGGAGCAAACATAGACAGACAAGGGCCATATTGAATCAGATAATTATATGGTCTACTATGTCGGGAATGACAGATTAAAGTGAAATGGAGTTGCATTCATTATCAAAAAAGACATGTCAAGATCTGTCCTGAAGTATAATGGTGTCAGTGATAGAATAATATTCATATGCCTAAAAGAAAAGCCAGTTACTATAACTATTATTTAAATGTACACACCCACAACTAAGGATATAAATGAAGACAGGGAAGATTTTTACCATGTTCTGAAATCTGAAAGAGATAAAACATGAAAGCAGATGGACTGATAATTATTGGTGACTGGAATGCAAAGGTTGGAAACAAAAAAGAAGCCTCAGTAGTTTGAAACTATGTTGTTTGTGTGTGGCCTTGTGTTGTCTGTGTGTTTGTGTGTATGTGTGTGCATGATAATCCATGGAACAATACATGTGTTAAAATGAATAAAGAGAAAAAATGAATAAAAAGACAAGAAAATCATAAAATGCTGAAGTTCACCAGTAACACTGATTAATAAATATTAGTAAATACTGGTATGGTATTGTTGTTGTAGTTGTTAGGTGCCATCAAATCTGGTCCAAATCATAGTGATCCTATGGACAACAGAATAAAATACTCCCTGACACTTGCTACGCACACAATCTTTCTATGTTTAAGCCCATTCTTGGAGACACTGTGTCAATACATCTAGCTGAGGATCTCCCTTTTTTCCTTTGGCCTACCACTCTCCCAAACACGATGTCCTCCTCCAGGCAGTGGTCCCTCCTGAAAACATGTCCAAAATATGTAATACAGAGTCTAGCTATCCTTGCTGCCAAGGAGCACACTGGTTTCACTTTGTCTAGGACAGATCTATTGGTTATTATGGCTGTCTATGGTATATATGGTATATTTAGTATTTGTCTCCAGCACCATAGTTCTAAGGCATCGATTCTTTTGCTGTCTCTCTTATTCAGTGTATACCTTTCACAAGCATATGATGCAAGTGAAAAGACAATGGCATGAGAGAGGTGGATCTTTTTCTTCAACGTGATATCTTTACTTTTCAACCTCAGTTTACAGAGGTCCTAGGCAATAATTTTTACCAATGCAATGTGTCTTTTGATTTCTTGACTGCTGCTTCCATGGATGTTGGTTGTAGAAACAAGTAAAGCAAAATCATGGACAACTTCAATTTTTCACCATTTAAAATGAAGTTGTGTACTGACACAGCAATAGGTATTTTGGCTTTTTTGATGCTGAGGCACAATCCATACTGCACCCTGTGTTCTTTGATCTTCATCAGTAAATATTTCAAATCCTCTTCACTTTTGGCAAGTTGAGTGTGTCATTTACATAACTCAGGTGATTAATGAGTCTTCCTCCAATCCTGATGCTAAGTTGTTCTACATAAAGTACAGCTTCTTGGATCATTTTCTCAGCATAGAGATTGAAGAGGTATGGTGAAAGTATATAGCCCTGACACACACCTTTCTTGACCTTAAACAAGGCAATGTTTCCTTGTTCTGTTTGAAAGACTGCCTCCTGGCCCACATGCAGATTCATTATGAGGACAATTAAGTGTTCTGGTATACTCATTCTTTGCAATGTTATCCATAATGTGTTATTATCCACCCAGTCACATGCCTTTGCATAATCAATAAAACATAAATAGACATCTTTCTGGTATTCTCTGCTTTCAGATAATATCCATCTGACACCTGCAATCTTTTCCCTGGTTCAAAGCCCTCCTCTAAATCTGACGTCATGTTCTTGCATTTCCCTGTCAACATACTGGTGCAGTCACCTTGGAATGATCCTTAGAAAAAATTTGCTTGTGTGAGATATTAATGACTTTCTTCTATAATTTCCACATTTGGTTGGATCCCCTTTCTTGGAAATAGGAACAAGTATGGTTCTCTTCCAGTCAGTTGGCCTAGTACTGTTTAATTTTTTCCGGTACTGGGGATTGAACCCAGAGCCTCACACTTGCATGCTTTGCAAATGCTGGACCACTGAGCTGCACCCCCGGCCCATTGTTTTGCTTTTTTGGACAGAATTTCACCAAATTATGCAGAATTCCTCTGGTCTTGAACTTGGAATCCTCCTTCCTTTGCCTCCCAAGCCACCGGGATTACAGGCATGCACTACTGCACCCAGCGGCATAGTGCTTGTTTAGGAAATCATTTAACAGAAAAGTGAGGACCTCCAGTGGGGCAACTGTTTGTTGATCATCTCTGTTGGTATTCCACCAGTTCCTGGAGCCTTGTGTTTTACCAATTCCTTCAAGATAGGTTCAACATCATGCTGCAGTACCACTGGTTCCTGATCATATGTAACTTCTTGAAATGGTTGATCATCCACCATTTACTTTTGGCACAATGATTTTGTAGATTCCTTTTATCTTCTTTTGATATTTTCTGCATCAGTTAATATTTTCCCTGTAGAATCTTTCACTATTTTCACTTGAGGCTTGAATTTTTTTCTTCAGTTCTTTACACTTGAGAAAAACAGAGCATGTTCTTCTCTTTTTGTTTTCTACCTCCAGCCTTTGGCACCTGTCATTATAATATTTGATTTTGTCTTCTTGAGCTGCCCTTTGAAATCTTCTGTTTAGTTCTTTAGGTTTGTCATAGTTTTCTTTTACTTTAGCTGCTCAATATTCAAGGGCAAGCTGCAGAGTCTCTTTTGACTATAATTTGGTCTTCTTTTTCCTATCTTTTTGCTTTTTCCTATCTTTTCTTAACTTTTTGCTTTTCTCATGAACAATGTCTTTGATGTCATGCCACAGTTCATCTGGTCTTCTATTATTAGAGTCTAATGCATCACATCTGTTCTTAAGGTGGGCACTGAACTCAGGTGGGATGGCTCAAGGTCATACTTTGGCTCTCGTAGACTTGTTCTAATTTTCTTTAGTTTCAATTTGAATGGGTATATGAACAGTTGATGGTGTGATCCACAATGAGCACATGGTCTTATTCTTGCTTTGATATTGAACTTTTCCATTGTATATTTCCATAATGGTCATCAATTTGATTCCTGCATCTTCATCTGGCTAACTCCATGTGTATAGAGGCCATTTTTATTGATGAAAAAATATATTTGCAATTAGAAGTTCATTGGTCTAACAAAATTCTATCATGCACTCTCCAACATCATTTGTGTCATGAAGGTCATGCTTACTAAGCATTGTTCTATGTTTTCAACCTTTGCATTCCAATCACCAGTAATTATTAGTGCATTTTGATTGTATGTTCCTTCAATGTCAGATGGCAGAAGCTGGTAGAAACCTTCTCTTAGGTGCATGTCCACAATGGTAATCTCCCTAAAAATCAAGTTTTCTGTAATATTCTGACAAAATTCTCTGAGATATTTCTTAGGAACATACTAAATCAATTAGTTCATTCTAGGATGGTCAAAAAATATTAAGTTCATATTATGTAGAAAACTCTGTGTTAGGGTCTACACACATAACAATGAATCACCTCCATGTAGACAGATTCATTGGAACATACAGGAATCCAATTGACTACATATGTGGAAAGAGATGATGGAAAAGCTCTAAAAAATGTCAAAACAAGACCAGGTGCTGACTGTCAACTTCTCATATGCAATTTCAAACTGAAGCTGAAGAAAATTAGAAAAAGTATACAAGAGCCATGGTATGACCTTGAGTATGTCCCACCTGAGTTCAGAGACCACCTCAAGAATAGGTTTAACTCATTAGACACAAATGATAGGAGGCCAGAGGAGTTGTGGCATGACATAAAATGTATCATGCAAGAAGAAAGCAAAAAGTTATTAAAAAGACAAAAAAAAAAAAAGAAAAGAAAAGAAAAGACCAAATTACATGTCAAAAGAGATGCTGGAACTTGCCCTTGAACATCGAGCAGCTAAGGTAACAGGAAGACTTGATGAAGTTAAGGAACTAAACAGAAGACTTCAGAAGGCAAATAGATAAAAACAAATATTATAATGACCTGTGCAAAGAGCTGGAAGCAGAAAACCAAAAGGGAAGAACACACATACTGTGTTTCTCAAGCTTAAGGAAGTGAAGAAAAATTCAAGCCTCGAGTGGCAGTAGTGAAAGATTCTACAGGGAAAATATTAAATGATGCAGGAAACATCAAAAGAAGATGGAAGGAATACACAGAGCCATTATACAAAAAAAAGAATTGGTAGATGACCAACCATTCCAAGAGGTTGCATATGAAGAGGAACCAATGGTATTGAAGAATGAAGTGGAAACTGCCTTGAAAGAACAGGCAAAACACAAGGCTCCAGGAATTGATGGGATACCAATAGAGATGTTTCAACAAACAGATACAGCACTGGAAGTGTTAATATGTTTGTGCCAACTGGTTTGGAAAACAGCTACTTGGCCAACTGACTGGAAGCGATCCATATTTTTGCCTAGTCCCAAAAAAGGCGATCCAACTAAATGTGCAAACTATCAGATAATATCATTGATATCACATGCAAGCAAAATTTTACTAAAGATCATTCAAAAGTGGCTGCAGCAGTATATAGACAGGGAATTACCAGAAAATCAAGCAAGATTCAGAAGAGGGTGGGGAACCAGGGACATCATTGCTGATGTCAGGTGGGTATTAGCCAAAAGTAGAGATTATCAGAAAGATGTCTATGTATTTTTTGTTGAATATGCAGACACATTTGACTGTGTAGATCATAATAAATTATGACTAACACTTTGGAAAATGGGAATACCAGGGCACCTAATTGTACTCCTGAGAAATCTGTACGTGAACCAGGAGGCAGTTGTTGGAATACAGCAAGGAAACACTCCCTGGTTTAAAGTTGAGAAGGGTGTGCATCAGGGTTGTATACTTTCACCCTATCTCTTCAATTTATACGCTGAGCAAATAATCCGAGATCCTGGACTTTATGAGGATGAATGTGGCATCAGGATTGGAGGAAGATTCATTCACAACCTGCATTATGCAGATGACACAACTCTGCTTGCTGAAAGTGAAGAGGATTTAAAACATTTACTGATGAAGATCAAAGATCATAGCCTTCAATATGGGTTGCAACTAAGCATCAACAAAACAAAAATCCTTATGACTGGGCCAGTATACAAATTGACAATAAATGGAGAAAAGATTGAGGTTGGTCAAGATTTTGCTTTGCTTGGCTATATAATCAATACCCATGGAAGCTTCAGTCAAGAAATCAAAAGATGCATTGCTCTAGGAAAAGCTGTGGCAAAAGATCTCTTTAGAATATTGAAAAGCAAAGATGTCACATTGAAGATGAAGGTGCATCTGACTCATGCCATGGTATTTTCAGTTGCATCATATGGTTATGAAAGCTGGTCATTGAAGAAGGGAGATAGGAGAAGAATTGATGTTCTGAATTGTGGTGTTGGAGACGTCTATTGAATATACCATGGACTGCCAAAAGAACCAACAAATCTGTCCTAGAAGAAGTGCAACCAGAGTGCTCCTTGGAAGCAAGAATGGCCAAACTGCGTCTTACATATTTTGGACACGTAGTCAGGAGAGATCAATCCCTAGAGAAAGACATCATGTTCGGGAGAGTGGAAGGTCAACACAAAAGAGGAAATCCATCCACCAGATGGATTGACACAGTGTCTGCAACAATAGGCTTAAACATAAATAAGATAGTTTGCCTGGCACAGAATCAAGAAGTGTTTCAATCTGCTGTACATGGGGTCACTGAGTCGGACTCGACTCAATGGCACCTAACAAAAACAACAACAACATGTAGATAGAAGAATGATAGATGTTTTCAAAATAGGATGGAATGGATTTAATCACAGGATACTATGGAGGTATAGTCGTTACTATGTACTTCAGCCTTGGGATCTTGAAAGGCTCAATGATATATTAAACTTGAATTGAAAAGGAAAAAAAAGTCAAGGCAAAGAAGACAACTTGAAGGAGATATCTAATCAGATCCAGAAATGTAGGACTTGTTGAAGATCTTGCTTTGGTGCATTTAGACAAGGCTAGTAGCTCTGTCCCCCACATGTCTGCCAGCTTGTCATGGTGTGGGTATGTGAAAAAGGATTCAATTTTTAGAAATTTACATCATCTTCTGTTCATTGGTGCCGTTATGTGTTTTTCTGTTTTGTTCTTATCAGAATCTTCGTGTTTTAAATCATAATACAAAACTTCCACTTCCTGTAGTTAGTAAAGAAATGGTCTCCCTTTATAAGTTCTATTTTTCTCTTTTGAGACAAGGTCTTGTTGTGTAACAAAAACTGTCCTGGCACTCACTAAATAGACCAGACTGGCCTTGAACTTGAACTTGTGTTACTCCTCCTGCCTCAGCCCCCCAAGCACTGAGCACTGGAATTACAGGCATGTGTCACCACACCTGGCTCCCTTTGTGTTTTTCTGTATAGAGGGTGACTGGCTCTAGGCCCATTAAATATGTGCATTTCCCTGCTCCTTTGTCCTATTTCACCATTTCTTTCTGAAAAATCAAATAGAATGACAAAATAATATGATTTTCTTTGCATCTAGTTTACAACAGTTCTCAGTAAAGCTTTATTTCTTCCTGTATGGGCAATGTTCTCATGTCTGTTTAATGAAATAATTTTAAGAATTCCTGTATAGATGATGATACCATGTATTCTGAGTTGGTGGCCATTAGGAACTTAAATTACAAGTTGCTTTAAAATGTGGTCATGCACAAAAGTTTTAGTTAAACCTTAAACAAATCCTATGGGACTTTGCTCTTGGCTTGTGTCAAAAGTCTATATATAGAGAGAAAAAAATGAAGAAAGTCCTAGATTCTTGCTAAAGAAATATGCTTTGGGCTTCAAGAAGCACTTTATCAAGTGAATATTGGCAAAAAAGAAGTGGAGAAATGTGAAAATCAATTGAGCAAACTTGAAATATAGAGAGATTTTTTGGGAGCAATTGGAAAAAAATACTTATGTATGACCTAGAAAAGATATCTAGAAAAAATAACTATATATGGCCAATCTATAATGTATCTGTTTGTAACCTATCTGACCTATATTCAACATGTATAAGTAGATAATTAAAGCCTCCACATCAATGGGTTAGACTCTGTAATGTAAATGCCAGAAAATTTGAGCTGAAATACATCCAGACTTCTTAATGAGACCAGGAAACCCAGAAATAGCCCAAGCACTGGAATTAATCCAAGATATCCATCATTGTACAATCACATCTGTTACCTTTTCCATCAAAGGAGCCCTCAAACTTTCAGAGTTACCCTTACAATAAAAAGGCATGGTGTCTTTTCTGTTACAAGTTACTCCTACATTGTTCTTAAATTGAACTTTATGTTTTCAGTCATCTCAAATCTATTGGCTAACTATGTATATGAATTCCCTTCCTGGAATAAATGTCTCTCTAGGATTGTTTAAGGACAAGGGTTACTGACAAAAGCAAGTCATTTTAATGTTAGATTTATACCCGGGAGTTTAGGTTTCAAAAGCTTTATTTCTAAAAAATATTTTGAATTTTAACTATGTTGTAATTATGAAGAACTTTGAATAGGAATCCTAGAATCCTTTCTTATTCACATGCTATCAGCCTCTAATACATGTGTTAATAATGTTAAGAACTTCAACTATGTATTATACCAAGGCCTATTAAACTGAAATCAAGTAAAATTAATGTATATTAAACTGACTTTGAAGGCAATATTGTATTTGAATTGAAATGCAACCAAGAGCAAATAAATAAATGTGAACAGAACTAATCACTGCAGTTATTATAAACTTATTTAACTTTATGCATTATATATACAAAAACTAAATTTTTCTTTGTTATTTTGTGTTCAAATAATGTGATCAGGAGAAATTCTACTGAAGAAGCTTACCACACACACATACATTGAATCAATTGCCTTCAGTTTGGGTTAAAGCTGTCTACAACTTCAATCAAAACTCTTCAGAAATTTGATTCACATTTGGAAATTTGTTCTATGTTGAATACTGTGGAACCAAATTTCCGAAAACTGGCAATGTTTTCCATTCTAAACTGATTCTCTTTTCTATGAACATAATGGCTTAAGAACATCTAAGCCTATTTCCCTCTTATTTTTTCCCTTTTAAGAACAAAGATCAATAAATAGACATAATTCCACATCTTCACACCCTATACAGAGGATGCATAAACTTCTATTTTGTTTCTTGCATTTCAAATCAATATTTTAGGTCCTAATTATTTAAAGAATTCTCTTGTGATTTGCTCCCACTTTCTCTTCATCTGTATGTGTGTGGTTTAGTGTGTGTGCTCACTGAGGTTTAGAATTAAAGACTCTATTCTACACAATGCATCCACTCTATCAAGAGCCAAATTCTTATCTTGCTTTGAACCCTCAGGGATCATTGACTTCAAAAGAATATATTATGTTCCAAAATGGCTCCATACAGCTGTAGAGAAAGGCATAAAATTGGTCCCCAGAGAATAGTTCCTCAATTCAATGTGATGTTATTCTGCTGCATACATAAGCATCTCTGTCTTTTTCTCTGTTGTGTTCCTGGTTGTGTCAGTTTGTGATCAATCATAGTTGGACAAGATAGAATTCTGGTGTATTTTCTCCAATTATTCTCAGGTAATGTTAGAAATGATATCAAAATCAAAACTCATTACTATTTTAAACTGAAAGTTCTTTCATGATTTATACTGCCTTGAAATACAAATAAGCATTAAGTCAGATTTTTAAAAAATCCAATAGATCCACTGTGGATAAAAGACTAATTTCCAAGATACCTATTTTTAGTTTTAATTTTTGTTTTTGTGGTACTGAGGGGAGTTGAATCCAGGGCTGCATTCTACAACTGAGCTGCACACTCAGTCCATTATTTAGTTTTTGTTGTGAGATAGGGTTTTAATAAGTTACTGGCTGCCTGTGGCCTCTAATTTGTGATCCTTCTGTCTCCACCTCTCAAGTCACTGGGATTACAGGTATACATCACTATATACATAAAAACCTTAGGAAGTCTTTTAAACAAAGACTTCCAGGATGTCAGATTATTTGTTTCAGTGAGGTAATTATGGTGGGGTATCAGATAAGTAAAATAAATATAAAAATAAAAACTTCATTATAGGAAATTTATAAAAAGAGTGTAATCATTTTGTATAAATGTCACTCAATCCATTTATATATTGCTGTTGTTGTTAGGGGTAGTCAAGTACAACTCATAGTAACCTTATGTACAACAGAATGAAACACTCTCAGACATTGTGTCATGCCCAGCACAATGTCACTGCTTCTCTGCAATGGATGATTATTTGGGGGATTGTTTCAAGAGTGGGCTACCAAGTCCTTCTCCCATTTTTGCTGTGCTGAAGAGCAAAAACAGGGCTTCAAAGAGCACAGAGCAGCTCTCTACCAATCACTTTGTATAAAGGCCACCAGATCCATTTATATATACACAAATGGATAGAAAGTATTCAATTATAAAATATTAAACTAAAATGTTTTTTCATATAGTTTTTTTTTTTTTTTTTTTTTTTTATGGTACTGGAGGTTGAACCCAGTGCCTTGCACTTGAACTCTCTGCAAGTGCTGAACCACTGAGCTGCACCCTGAGCCCATTTTTTTTATTTTTTGAGACAGGGTCAAGCTAAGTTTTGCAGACTGCCTCTGGTCTCGAACTTGCTATCCTCCTGCCTCCGCCTCCCGAGCTGTTTCATATAGTTTTGAAGTTCAACTTAATATTCAAAGAAATCTGAATTCATAGGTACTGATGAATCTCTTTTAACTATCAAACTACCAACAGGTGAAATCTACCTATGCAAAATTGAGATCTATACAATTTTTTTCTCAAATCATATTTTTTAAATTGTTTAAAAGGTGTTAAAGAGAAAAAGCGTAGTTCTAAGTACAGATGTATTTGGAAGACTTTGTTTTTTGGTAGGCGATGTTGAGTTGGGTCCAACTCATAGCAATGCTATATACAACATAATAAAACACTAATAGATTCTATGCTAGGTACACAATCTTTTCTATGTTAAACCCATTGTTCCAGACATTGTGTTGTTCCATGTAGGTGAGACTCTTCCTTTTTGGGGTTGTTGTTTGCTTGCCACTCACCCAAACATGATGTCCTACTCTAGGGATTGGTCTCTCCTGACTACATGTCCAAAATGCTGTCTAGCCTTCCTTGCTTCCCAGAAAGAATTTGGTTGCACTTCTTCTAGCACATATCTGCTGGTTTATTTGGCAGCCTATGTTATATTCAATATTAGTCTCCAGTACCATAATTCAAAAGCATTAATTCTTCTGTCTCCATTATGCAATGTCCAGCTTTCACAAGCATATGATGCAACTGAAAATACCATGGCATAAGTCAGGCTGACTTTTCTTTTCAATGTGACATCATTACTTTTCAAAACTTTAAAGAGATCTTTTGCAACAGCTTTTCCCAATGCAGTGTTTCTTTTGATTTTTTGACTGCTGCTTCCATGGGTGTTGGTTGTAGAACCAACTATGGCAAAATCTTATACAACTTCAATCTTTTCTCCATTTATCATGAAGTTACATACTGACCCAGTTGTAAGGACTTTTGTTTTATTGATGTTGAGCCACAATCCATACTGAACATTAGTTCTTTTATCTTCATCAGTAAATGCACAGTTGAGTCATCTGCATAATGCAGGTTGTTAATGAGTCTTCCTCCAATCCTGATGCCACATTCTTCTTCATAAACGCCAGCTCCTCAGCTTATTTTCTCAGCACAGAGATTGAAGGGGTACAGTGAAAGGATACTGGCTTGACACACACCTTTCTTGGCTTTAAACCAGGCATTATCTCCTTGTTCTGTTCGAATGACTGCCTCCTGGTCCATGTACAGATTCCTCATGGTGACACCTAAGGGCTCTATTAATCTCATTATCCACAATGTTATCCATAATTTGTAATGACCCACACAATATAATGCCTTTGTGTAGTTAATAAAACATAAATAGACATGTTCCCTGTATTCTGTGCTTTTGGCTAATATCCATCTGACATCGGCAATGATGTCCCTGGTTCCAAATCCTCTTTTGAATCTGTCATGATTTTCAGCAGTTCCCTGTCTATATACTGCTAGAGTTACTTTTGAATGATCTATGGCAAAATTTTGCTTGCTTTTGAAATTAATGAAGTTATCTGATAATTTCCACATTTGTTTGGATCCTCTTTCTTGGGAATAGGCACAAATAAGCATCTCTTACAGTCAGTTGACCAGGTAGCTGTTTTCCAAATATCTGTCATAAACTAGTAAGAACCTTCAGTGCTGCATCTGTTTGTTGAAACATCTTTATTGGTATTCCATCAATCCTGGAGCCTTGTGTTTGTCCAATCCCTTCAAGGCAGCTTCTATTTCATCCTTCAGTATCACTGGTTCCTGATTATATGCAACCTCTTGAAATGTTTGGTCACCCACCAATTCTTTTTGGTATAATGACTATGTATTCCTTCCATATTTTTTGATGTTTTCAGTCTTGTTTAATATTTTTCCTGGAGAATCCTTCACTATTGCTGTTTGAGGCTTACTTTTTTCTTCAATTCTTTTAGCTTGAGAGAAATAGAGTGTTCTTCCCTTTTGATTTTCTATCACACATGCCATTATTATATTTGACTTTGTCTTCTTGAGCTGCCCTTTGAAATCTTCTGTTTAGTTCTTTAACTTCATCATGTCTTCCTGATACGTTAGCTGCTCAACATTGAAGAGAAATTTCAGAGTCTCTTTTGATATGTGATTTGGTCTTTTCTTTTTCTTTTTTTTTTTTCCTATCTTTTAAATAACCTTTTGCTTTCCTTATGAATGATGTCTTTGATGTTATGGCACAAATATTTTGGTCTTTAGTTATTAGGGTCTAATGCATCTAACCTGTTCTTAATGTGGTATCTAACTCAGGTGGGATAAACTCAAGGTGCTTGTTCTAATTTTTTCAATTTCAGTTTGAAACTGTATATGAGGAGTTGATGGTCTGATCCAAACACAGCACCTGGTCTTGTTCTGACATTTGATATTGAGTTTATCCATCCTCTCTTTCCACAAATGTAGTTTATTTAGTTCTTGTATGCTCCATCTGGCAAATTCCATGTAATAGTTGCCATTTCTGTCATTGAAAAATGTATTTGTAGTGAAAAGGTCATTTGTCTGACAAAATTCTATCATGTGATCTCCAGCATCATTTTTGTCACCAAAGCCATATTTTCTGACTACTGAACCTTCTTCTTTGTTTCTAACTTTTGGATTCCAGTCACCAGTAATTATCAGCACATTCTGATGGTATGTTCAACCTATTTCAGATCACAGAAGTTGGTAAAAATCTTCTCTATCTTCATTTATGGCCTTAGTAGTGGGTGTGTAAATTTGAGTTATAGTCATATTGACTGGCTTTTCTTGTAGATGTATGTATATTATTCTATCAGTGAAAGCATTAAACTTCAGGACAGATCTTGAGATGTCTTTTTTGATAACGAATGCAACTCCTTTTCACTTTAATCTGTTATTCCTGGCATAGTAGACCACATAATTATCTGATTCAAATGGCCCTTGCCTGTGCATTTTAGCTCACTGATATCTAGAATTTCAAGGTATTATGGACTCCATTTCCCTTTTGATGAGTTCTAATTTTCCTGCATTCATACTATATACATTCTGGGTTCCAATTATTAATGGATGCTTGTTTCTCCTCATTTGCAGTTGTGCCAAATGAGCAAATGGAGGTGACTGACTGGAGCTTTACTCCATTTCTGTCATTAAGGTAGACTCTACTTTGTGGAGACAACTCTTCCCCAATCATTTATTTCAGTGAATTCAAACCTGAAGTCTCATTTTCTGGCACTATATCTAACAATGTTTCTTTGCTATTCATAGAATTTTCAATGGATTTTTTTGTGGATGTGGGCTATCAAGTCTTGCTTCCTACACTGTCTTAATCTGGAAGCTGAAACCTGCCAACCATGGTTGATCCTGCTGGTATCTGCAATACCAGTAGCATAGCTATCACCATCATAACAGCACACAGTAGGGCAAAGTGGTTAAAAATTATTCAGCAGATTTCTTTGTTTCATTACAAATGGTCTTCACTGTGCTACATTTTCTTTGAAAGTAAGACTTGGAATAGTCATCATTTCCTGATCACAGAAACAAAGCCATTCCACCATCCTAAATTCTGCCTTGGTGTTAGGTTGGTATTTTGCAAGATTTGGTGATTATCTAGTGTATACGTTTATATTTAGCAAAAAGCATTTCATTTGATTCTTTTAGAGTTTCTCTTCTAAGTTTTTAAAATTTCTTTGTTAATTCCTAGAAAATGGTCACCACTATTCATTGTCAAATGGACTCACAATATTGCATTAATTAAAAGTTTTGGTTTTCCCTGGTGCATCTTGTTGGTGTTTTAATCAATGGAGCTGTGGCTTTCTGGATTTTGACATTTAAACTTTTCTGAAATATTTTTGGTCATTCTAATGAGACTAAAATAGGATAACCTTAGTTGTAAATAAGATAAAATAATATTTGCTGGACATATATTGAAAAATACTGATATTTTAGTTTATTCTCCCATAATTAGGCACTAAAAATCATTCCTTCTAATGCAATATATGCTGGCATCTCATTAAATATTACTGTTAGAAGTATTATAACCTTTTAATCAAAGCACTAAAAATTTATAACAAAACAATTATATTTTAATAAAAAATGAGTACATGTCAATGTTGAAAACATACATTGCAATGA